>QRDG01002101.1:0-169037 GCA_012064385.1 Puccinellia tenuiflora
CATCTATAACTAATCATCCACCTAGGGATCACTATCTAGCATGTCACCCATCAGTATTAAGTTGCAAGCAAAAGCCAAAAGCATTAAGCACCAATACATGATGTAAGCAATATTCATAATCACGAAGACATAAACACGCTGTTTTATCCTTAGTAGCAACAACACACCTCGGCGTGAACGTTTCTGTCACACATAAGGGGCATGAACCTACCATCTAGCATAAATACTCCCTCTTTGAGATACAGTGATCACTTGGCCAAAGTAACCACACACATCGGAGAGCATGAAAGAACTTAAATAACACACATAGAAAGCATGAATAATCTTATCATAACTTCACAATTTATCGGATCTTATTCAAGCACATCATATAGCATTACAATAGTGATCTTGATCATGTTAAGCAGCTCACAAGATCGTAAACATGAAGGCACAAGGGAGAGAGACAACCATCTAGCTACTGCCATGGACCCATAGTCCAAGGTGGAAACTACTCACAAATCATCCTGGAGGAAGGCATGGCGATGAAAAGCCCTCCGAGATCAATCTCCCCTCCGGCAGGGTGCCGGGAACAGCTTCAAAACCTCCGATTAGGGTTTGAGATGGTGGCGGCTTCGGGACAGTTTCGTGAAAAATAATGGTCACGCCGGCGTTTTTTAGGCTAGATAGGATTTTATAAGCGTCAAGGGGGCTGAGGCGGCGCTCAAGAAGCAGGCGGGTCCTACCCACGGCTGATGGCCGCCCCTGGCCCTAGTGGCCCCTCGAGTTCGCCCTCCGGATTCCGTCTTCGTCTTTGCGTAGAAAAAAAACTCATAAATTCTCGTCCAATTCCGATGATATTTTCTTAAGTGATTTTCTGAAATACAAAACAGCAGAAACAGGGAACTGGCACTGGGCATCTTGTCAATTGGTTAGTCCAATAAAATGCCTGAAAATGATATAGTATGATTGTAACATATGGCATTGATATAAAACAAGCATGGAACAGTCAAAAATTATGGATACGTTGGAGACGTATCAAAGACATAAGATGTTGGAGAATTTATTGGATCGAGAATTAATATTGCGGACATAAGAGGTCCCGATGTTATTAAAATAGGTTTTAATGATTGTAGATTTGATCCGGGAATTTTAATAAGAGGACATACGATGTCCGTGATTATTAAAAAAAGGTTTACATATTTTTGGAATTGTTCCAACGGAGGAATCGTACTTGTCGGAATTTATCGAAGGATTAGACAAAAGAAAACGACGGATGATGCGGAAATTCAATTTGGCACCCGGGTGCACCTGCACCCGGTTTGCTTTTTGAATTTTCAAAATTTGAATATGCTTCGAAAAAATCTGAAAAAAATTGGACACAAACATACGCAAGTGTCGAACACTCGGGAAAAATTTCGACAGAAAATAACAATTTTTCTGCTCTGTGCAAAAAAGACAAATTTCTGACAAAAAACATACTTTTTTAGATCTCAGTTTTTGTCAGAATTTGTCTTTTTTGCACAGAGCAGAAAAATTGGTATTTTCTGTCGAAATTTTTCACGAGTGTTCGTTACTTGCATATGTTTGTGTCCAATTTTTTCAGAATTTTTCGAAGCATTTTCATATTTTTAAAATTTGAAAAGGCATACCGGGTGCAGGTGCACCCGGGAGCCAAAACGCCTCTCTCCGGATGATGGCTCTATTTTATATGTGATTTATCTTTGCCATTTCCTTGGTTTTTACTTGATTCTTATTGGATTTTGCTCTAACACTAGCCCAAACACTACGATGTTTGGAGATTCTTCATTTCCTATTGTGAGTTTCAGAATCTATTAAATACAAGAAGGAAATGATGCATAATGAAGTTAATTGGAGCAAATTAAGCAAGCCCATTAAACAAAAGATCAAAAACCAGACCCAGGAAGTCTTGTATGAGACAGGGTACGGTCGAAAGGGACCGTACCAGCGACCGTACCCAATGCCGCCGCCTTCAACACATCAAAAGGAACAACTTTCGTGAAGACAGCAGGCAGAAAAACATAGCAGAAAATATCGCACAGAAGACAAAAGAGAAGAAGAAGAGATTAGAAGAGGGGACCATCTGCCAGATCCTCCCTATGATCATCTCTTTCATCAACAACCATCCGTCCACTATTCCACCGCACTTAGAGAGAGAGAGAGATTCACTCCAACCAGTTAGGGTTGAGAGACCTTTGCTAGATTGAACTCAAGGTTTGGTTATTGTTGATCCATAACTTAATTTGGTTTGCTATAGTAATTTTTGTGATGAACTTTTCACTATTATTGAGTTTATGACTATTATGCCTCTCATGTGCGAGTAAATCCCCAAGGCGTGAGAGATGTAAGGGATTGGTGATATGTGTTTGTGCCTTTATTATCCATCATATTTGTGAAAGTCTTTTCGATATTGTTTATAGGATTACTTGTCTATGGTTTGAATAATTCTTGTTACCTAGGGTCCGGGTAACATGATTCATAGACCCACATAGACATTTACTTCTTGTTCAATAAATCTGTGACCTCTAAGGTGACAGGTGGAGGTATCAACGAGGAGTGAAGACAACACGAGAAGGCAGAGAACCTAAAGCATTGTTCCAACCGAACGGTTTTAATTGTTGAACTGACCATGGCATGTGGAACAGGGATGCAGTACAATAGTGATAAACAACTCCAGGCATGGAAGGTTTAACTATATATGGGTGACTCGCCTACCGACTACTCAATAGACAGAATATGTATCACATATCCGCCTCCACCATTTGGCACATTCACAGGAACCATGAACTAAAGTCTCACAGCGCCTACTTCATCCTTAAGCAGTAAACCCAATACTTTATCGCATTTTATTACTTGTTATTTATTTCTGTTGTTTACTTTTAGAATTAAAATCTTTATTCTGATGCGTTTTAATCCTTGTTTATCTTCACGCTTTAAGAGGATCAAGTCTGTGAGTCAATTCACATAATTATGACACCTTGCCAGATCAGATCTCTGTGGTATCGATATAAATTGGGAGATCATACTTCCGCGAATTGTGCAATAACCAACCTGCGCCCTTGCAGGCAACAACGAAAATATTGGACGAGGGGTCTAAATGGTTGCCCACCAACCTAAGGCCCCGATGGTTCAAAGGGGGCAAAGGCCCATAGTGGGCCGGCCTATGGCACCCAAGGGGTGCCGATCCACCTTCCTTGGGGCCAAGGCACCACAAGGGGGCCGGCAGTTGTGCCATGGCAAGGAGGCGGTGGACGGTGGGCCCCACCCCACCCGGCCCCACTCGGGCCAAGGAGGCGGTGGACTAAAGGGCCAGGTGGTGGGGCAAACCCCACCCAACCTAGACTTTGAGAAGGGAGCGGCGGCCAGTGTAGGGTTTCTAACCCTAGGTCGGTGCGGCCAACCTTAGCCCTTCCCTCCTCCTATATAACCCCCCCCCCCTCCTTGGAGGACACACAATTTGTCCACGGTATTCTAAGGGGAAAACTCTCTCTTTCTCTAAACCTCATGTGGTAAGAAAACCTCGCTCTCCTACACGTAGATTTGATCTAGCAAGATCACGATCTACATCTACACCTATGCCGTAAGGCTGATCTTTCATCGCCAGAACGAGTCCTAGACGACGGAGTGCTGGCGGATTGAAGTAACCGTACACTTGCTAAACGGTGGAGGGATTGCATACATGCGATTCTGTATGAGGGAGAGGGAGCATGTATTATTCATCAAGCTACAGGTGTTGGTGAGTACTAGATTTATATTTTAGATAAATGCGTCCTCATAGATTAATCTTGGCAGTTGTGTAGCGAAACGATTTTTTATTGTTTTCCGTATGTGCAACCCTTCATCGCTACAGGCTACATCAACATCTACTTCCACTACAGGTGTTGGTGAGTACTAGATTTATCTTTTAGATAGATGCATCTTCATAGACTGATCTTGGCAGTTGTGTAGCGAAGCGATATTTTATTGTTTTCCGTATGCACAACTGAAAGGACACGGATGTCGCCTAGAGGGGGGGGGGTGATAGGCGATTTAAAATTATTACGGTTAAGACTTGAATAAATGCGGAATAAAACTAACGTTTAATTTATCAAGCCAAAACCTAAACTAGCTAGGTTCACCTATGTGCACCAACACTTATGCTAAGCAATATAATCAACTAGGTGATAGCAAGATATATGACTTTAAGCTCGATGTCTATCACAAAGTAAATAGCACAAGTAAGAAGCTCGGGATAGAAATACCGAGGCACTTGGAGACGATGATTTATCCCGAAGTTCACTTCCCAATGGAAGCTAGTCTCCGTTGGAGCGGCGCGGTGTTCACCAATATGAAACACCGAGTAGCCTTGATATGGCACACCGTATCTCCGTTGTGTCTTACCACCAATGTGGCGAGGCACTTGTCACTATGTTGCCGTTGAGGTTGACAACTAGAACCTTTACAAGGATGAAGCTCACTCCACAAGTTGGAGGGTCTTCACCAAATGCACCGAGCCACCAAGACTCGATGCCCAAGGCCGAGGCACACACCACAACTCAATTGGTGGCTCCCGGCAATGTCTTCGTAGCTACCAAAGCTCCGAAGCTAACAAGGTTGAGCCACACTCCACAATTGGAGGCTCCCAACAATCCCGTGAGCCACCAAGACTCCGAGAAATGAACAACCGTCTAGGGTACCAACGTGCCCTAGAGGAACAAGCTCTAGGGCACCAAGTACCCAAGAGTAACAAACTTCTCAACTTCACTTTCCACGAATCACCGTGGAGAACTCAAACCGATGCAACCGATGCAATGGCAAGAACACACTAAGTGGTCAAGTTCTTCCAACCCGAATCCAACCAAAGCAACTAATGCTTGGGAGGGATTTGAGAGAAAGAACCAAGGAGAAACACCAAGAAACTCCAAGATCAAGATCTACTAGGTTCCCCTCACTTAGAGGAGGAATGGATTGGTGGAAATGTAGATCTAGATCTCTCCTTCAATCCTCCAAAGATCAACAAGTTTGGGTGGAGGGATTGGGAGATCTATGTGATTTGAGCTCTTGAAACAATGGGAGGAGAGAGAGAAAAAGAGCTCTAATGGTTAGGGAACCTTTGGGGAAGAAGCCCCCTTTTTATAGGTCAACAAGATCTGACCGTTATGCAGTTTTCGTGGTCGTCCGGATTTGGTCCGGAATGGTCCGGAATATTCCGAAACACTAACAGAGAGCAAAACTGTTTCACCTCGGAATCCGTCCGGAATAGATCCGGAAAATTCCGGACGTTCGGATTTCACTCGGAAAATTCCGGATGAAATCCGAATGCCATACAGAATGTAAAACAGCACGCACGAGAAACGCGATAACTTTTGCATCCGATCTCCGTTTTCGATGATCTTGGGCTCGTTGGAATCACCACAACGAGCACAACAAGATTATGAGGATAAACATCATGAACAATATGGGAAGGTAAAACCAAAAGGGGAAAAGTAAAACCCTCTATAAAAGACAAACCGTTAAACCTTCAAAATCAAAAACGCAATAAGTTTTTCATACGGAATCCGTTTTTGATGAACTTGAGCTTGTCTTGAAGATCATGACAAGCTCTAAAACCACATGTAGATAAAAGCCAACTAAGAATAGGCAATGGAGATTTTGGTATGGGTAGGAAGGTGTGAACCTTTCCTCACTAGTGAATCAGCAAAATCTCCACCACCGAAAATGCAATAGAAGATGCAACCAAATATCGTTTTCGAAGGACTTAAGCTTGTCATGACTATCACGACAAACACCGAGACCTCACTACGATAAGAGTCATATAAGAACCAAGAAAGAATGATGCCAAGGATGCAAATGTTTGAGCTCTCTACGATGATACGCTAAAGCTCACTTGAGAGCCCCTCTTGATAGTACGGTTAGCTATCCTAAAACCCTATTAATATCATACATTAGCCTTGCGCATTCCACTTGATCTAGATGATGACGATCTTGATATCCTCAAGTGGGAACACCTTTCTTGATTATGCTTTGCTCGGTGAAGACTCATAGATTGCTCCCCCATAGTGGCGTATGGGAGATCATCTTCACTTGACCATTATTTCCAAAAGGGTGACAAGCTTCAAGCATGTGATCTCTTCAAGATGCTCCTCTTGGACTTGCACTTCTCTCATCATGAAGATGATGTCTTTCAGATTAACATGAACTTCACTCAATCTTAATCTTCAATACATACTTGCACTATGCTCAACACCATCATGACCATTCTTCAGATAACACCTTAAACCTCTTGGTCATTACTTATATTCTTCTTTCCACCTTGAAACCAACATATGGTCTTCAAGCACTCCTATGGACAAACACTACAAGTATAACTCAATGCAACCATTAGTCCATAGAGATTGTCATTAATTACCAAAACAACATATGGGGGCAACCATGCTCTTTCAATCTCCCCCATTTTGGTAATGATGACAATCCCTTAAGGGTTTATATAATGAATTAAACAACCTTGCAAGACGAACACGCAAGGATGCATGAGCATGAAAGGCAAATGCTTAAGAACCAAACTAAAGCATAAAGCCAAATTCCCTTAAACCCTCTAAACTTCTACCCCATTGGCATCGATTGCCGAATGGGAAGAAAATTTAGAAGGCCAATATAATATGAATTTCTCCATAAAGTGTGCATTTCTCAAGATGTGAGTGGAATCAAATGCACATATCCATTGACGAATAATTAGAGAAAATCAAACTATATTGAGGATCCAAAGATTGCAAAGGATGAAATCATTCTAAACATCTCCACAAAGGAGAAAGGCAATCAAAAAGATCGAAAGCGAGAGTTCTAAATAAAAATGGAGAAGCTCCCCAATGTTCATGCTCTATTGAGGAGTGCACAAATATGGAATCCTCGCTCCCCCAAAATCATCTAGAACACTCACCAAGTGCAAGGATGTAAAAATTAAAGCACACCAAAGCACTTGCACTAAAGATGTGGTTGAGCCATAAGAGGATACCTATTAAAAGAAACTATCAAGAAAGGTCCAACCAAGAGTGTGTGTGTGTGACAAGACAATTCATTTGGTAAGACACATAGTCTTAACCAAATGGAAATAAGTTATATATCAAGTATTGTCACACACAACTTTATAAAGAAGATTTTTCAAGAATAATATGTTCACAAAAAAAAATCAACATAGGATAGGCCCAACCGAGATAAAAGGAAGATCTTTAAATGAGTATGTTCACAAGCTTAGGGATACCAATTGGAAACTAAAACCAATTGAAAATGCCTAAAGCTAGTGAGAGCATTTAGCCAATAAAAATTAGCATGCTCACCATGATAAGCATGAAGTCAAAGATCTTTACTAGAACTTGAGTGCGCAAAGATACCAATAAAAATGAGACAAGCACTCATGAGACAATTTTGGAGCCACCAAAGAATTATAGATAAAAGCAAGGTAGCTCAAAAGAATTAGGATACCAACTAAAAAGTGACCTCTCTCATATGTATAGGTTTCTAAGTAGACAAATCATTGATGATATACATCCACAAAGGAACTTGCACATATGAGATGGTTGATAAAGTCGAAACCATGGTATCCAAAAGTGTCGGGGGGCAACCCCCGGATATGGGCAAGGCGTCGATATAAGGGTTGACTCGGAGTTGACCGGGTCACTGAAACCGACATAACTGTACCGGCTTACTCGGAGCTGACCGGGTCAAGACTAACCGACATATTGGTATGTCGGATCATGCGAGTTATATGTCGGGTCTTCCTTTGTTCCTCTTGTATGCAGGGAAGGCAAAACCGAGTTGAGGAAGGGACAAACCGAGTCAAGAGCACGGAGCATGCCTATGCCGGGTAAAGGTTATCCCGGGCAAGGGACAGAGTTCCTTGAGACACGGAGTGAAGCAAGGGCGGCGGCGTGCTGCGAGTGGACGGCGTACCTCTGACCCGGGCGGCGCGGCACAGTGGCGCTAGGCCTGGGCGTGGGCGTGCTGTTGGACGCAGAGGGGACCGTGGCGACCGGCGCTGCCACGGTCTGGGCATGGTGCAACGACGCCCGTGTCGGCCGGAGACCAAGCGGTATGGCGTCAGTAGCAATGTTTTACACTGTAATCCTGGGTTTCCCTATATAAGGAGTACCAGGGGTACCTCTTAGAGGGACGGGCAACAATTCATTTGAGCCTAGACGCTGAGCAAATACGTCTTTCCTTGAGAGCTAGAGGAGAGCCAGAGAGTTGCTCTGAGACTCGGCAGAGGCTTAGATCTTGCAGTTCTTCGCATACAGCTCGAGGAGCAAGCTTGTAACCAGTTGTAATCCACATATAAATCCAGTAGCAGGCAGGAGTAGGGGTGTTATCTCCTTACGAGAGCCCCGAACCTGGGTAAATCGTGTGTGTGTGTGTGTGTGAGTTGTGTCTTTGTGTGCGTGTTCGTGTGCGCAAGCCCTCCCCGGGTGCCTCCAGCGTCCATCGACCCCACATCTTAAGCCATCCTATGGCATCTGCCGTGACACCACCACGACAGTTGGCGCCCACCGTGGGGCCAGCAGCGGCGCTGGCTGGAGTTTCATCCGGACGGGTTCTCTCATCGCGTCGGGTGAGCGCGTGGTCTGTGGCCTTGTCCACAGATTCGGCTCCCTCAACGTCATCAGCGACAACACTGGCTGCTTCGGGAACAGGCCACTGCCCCAGAACGGATGCCTCATCGACTTCGGCGCGCTCACGGTCTACGTCGCCACCGAGGTCCCTTGCAGGTTCCCCGAGAGGGTGCAGCTGGGAGCGGATCCACCCGCAGTCTGCGCAGCTCGCGGCCGGCGTACCGCTTGCCCCGCCAGTTGCGTGGAAGTCATGATGACTGCCCCGGGCGCCGGTGTCGGCAAGGCCATGGCGGGCGTGCTGATGCCGGCACGAAGTCGGCAAGAACAGGGCGTCCGCCCTTGGAGAAAACCGGAGAACCGTGCGGCACAGGCCAGCACATCCAGCGTGCCGGCGACGCCGAGTCCTCTTCAGGACGTGATTCAGAAGCTGGCAACCCCAGTCGCACCGAGTGCGGATGTTGCTCTGACTCAGGCGGAGTTGGAGCAGCAGCGCCAGGAGATACTCCGAGAGGCTCAGGAGGTGGCCCGAGTCAGGCAGGAGTTCGACATATCAATGCGTGAGTATAACTCGGCTCACGGTTTTACTCCAGTAGCAAACCCAGTTAGTCGCATCGATGAGGTGCGCGCCCGGTAGAGACCTCAATGCAGAGATAGCTAGAGATGGTAGAACTAGATCTGCTAGAACTCCTAGTTATGTGTCGGCTGAAAAGCCGAGATACAGCACGCCCGGAAAGAACCTTAGGGCGGCAGAGGCAGCCATAGCCGAGTTGGCCGGTCTATCCGGAGACGCTCGCTCTAGGCAGCAAGATCGAGTAAACGAGTTGGTGGCTGTCGCTAACCGACAGAACGAGGCCTACCGTAAGGCTAACCCGGATGCGGGTGGATCTCGGTTCCTTCACTCGGATGGTGGAGCCGGAGGAGTGTCCAAGGGACAAGCCTCATCACCGTATGTCGGCAGAAGCAGAGGCCAGAGTGTGAACTCTGGCAAGAACAAGCAGATACAAGCATACGATCCGGCTTATGCCGGAAAGAAAGTAGCCGAGCAAGGCAATACCGGTCGGGGAAAGTCAGGACCCGCCCAGGGCAGACAAGAAGAGAACCAAGTTATCCCGGCGAATCAAGGCCAGCCACCTCGGTATCCGGTACCCATTCCACCTCGTCGTCAAGCGGGTGCCGGGTATGCCGAGCCGGCCGCTGACCGATATGATGACGGTTACTCGGCCATGGAGCGGGCCGGGTACACAAGATACCGAGATCTGGCGTCCGAGGGTGCCCTCGGCGCAAGGCTGGGAACTCGCCAGTTGCCGGCACATGATGTCCGGAACAAGCTTGACAGAATCTATCTGTCCGAGCTCTTGGAGGAGCAAGGTCCACCGGGTCCGGCATGTTTTGGACCCCGGATAATGAAGCAGGCACCTGTGCCGAATTTCCAGCTACCTCGGGTGCCAAGATGTATGACGGCAGTACTAAGCCGGAGGACTAGCTGACAGACTATGTCACTGCTGTGCACATTGCCGGCGGAAGTCGCAGGTGGGCAGTGCGGTATGTGCCGCAAATGCTTGAGGGACCAGCCCGGATCTGGCTGAATAACCTGGAGGAGGACAGCATTGACTGCTGGTTGGACTTCTCCGAAGCATTCGTCAGCAAATTCTCCAGCACGTACAAGAGGCCGAATCGCCCTCAGCAGCTGTCCATGTGTCGGCAGAGAGGATGAGACCGACCGAGAGTACCTGACTCGGTGGAACACGATCCGCAACTCCTGCGAAGGAGTGATCGAGTCGCAGGCCATTGCATGGTTTGCACAAGGGTGCCGACATGGCTCCATGCTCTGGCAGAGACTCCAGAGAGAGATGTCGGCCACCTTGGCCGAGACAATCAAGATCGCTGATAGCTATGCTTTGGGTGATCTGACACAGCCCTTACTGGCCCCGGTCGACAGAGACAGATCGGGTCGGCGAGGTGATCGCTCGGATTACGAGGAAAGAGAAGGGAAGAGAGGCCGGATTACCGGTATGGGTCAGACCAGGTTGCTGCCATCGACCAAGATCAGATGGGCGCCGGCAGCAGCCAGAGACAGAAGAATGACGGTCCAGCGTGGGGCCAGAACTCGGAAGGAAGGAGGCCGTGGGACGGCGAAAAAAGACCGTGGAATGGCGAGAGGAAGCCATGGAACGGCGACAAGAGGCAGTGGGCTAACCCAAGTGGGACGATGCCGAATGATCCCTGTAGCTACCACACCAAGCACCCCAGCAGACCGGCTCAGCACTCAAACCGGAACTGCAGCCGGAACAGGCGCCCGCAGGAGAACACCGGTCCGGCAACTCGACCCGCACCACTCACGGGTGTGAACGCTATCCCGGTGAACGCCCAAGCAAGGCCTGAAGATGTCAACCAAGTGGCCAACATGGCCAACACCAACAACAACTCCAACTACCCCGGCAGCAACGCTGGCCCGAGTCGGCAAAATCAGTACCAAGAGGCCCACCAGACTTACATGGTCTTTGTGACCGAACCCAATGACAAGCAGAGTCAGCACAGGCGTGCGATGGAAGTAAATGCCGTTATGCCAGCGGTGCCGAAATTCATGTACTGGTCCGAGGATGAGATCAGGGAGCGTCAGGGACCATCCGAAGGTCATGCCCAACCCAGGAGGTTATGCTCTAGTGTTGGATCCGACATTCGTCGGGCCCAGCATCAATGTCAGGTTTTCCCGAGTCCTCGTTGACAACGGGAGCAGCATTAACATCATGTACCGGGATACCATGGTGAAACTCGGCGTAACCGAGATATGATGCAGCCCAGCAAAACCACCTTCCACGGCATTGTGCCGGGTGTTTCGCATGCACCCATGGGCACGATTTGGGTAGATGTCGCCTTCGGCGACAAAAGCAACTGTCGGACTGAGAGCCTGCTGTTCGAGGTCGTGGACCTCGAAAGCCCGTATCATGCATTACTCGGCACGCCGGCACTCGCCAAGTTTATGGCGTCCACTCATGTGGCATATCTGAAGATGAAACTTCCGGGTCCAAATGGTGTCATCACCATCTCGGGAGACTACAAGCGTTCCATGGAGTGCGCCTCAGCCGGGTCATCCCTGGCCGAATCACTGGTGATTGCCGCCGAGAAAAGAAGAATCCATGAGGTGGTGGCTCTGGCCCAGGCATCTCAGCTCGGTATGCCGAGTGTGGCCAACCCGCAGCAAACTGCAACCTTCCAGGCGGCGAAGGAATCGAAGAAGGTCGGCATCGACGAGGCTAAACCCGGACCGCTCCGTCATCATTGGTGCCGAGTTGGACAAGAAATAGGAAAGCGAGCTCATCAACTTCCTCCGTGAGAATCGGGATATCTTTGCGTGGTCCAGTCAGGACCTGCCAGGTGTTCCGAGGGAGTTGGCTGAGCACTCATTACATGTCAGACCGGATGCCCGGCCAGTGAAGCAACCGACTCGGCGTCTCGCCGAGGAAAGAAGGAAGGCAGGGGGTGACGAGTTAGCCAAGTTACTCGCATCAAACTCCGTTGTGGAAGTAAATACCCGGACTGGTTGGCTAACCCGGTCCTGGTGGAGAAGAAGAAGGAAGAACCGGATGCGCCTACTGTCTGGCGCAT
Organism: Puccinellia tenuiflora; assembly: GCA_012064385.1. Classification (NCBI taxonomy): domain Eukaryota; kingdom Viridiplantae; phylum Streptophyta; class Magnoliopsida; order Poales; family Poaceae; genus Puccinellia; species Puccinellia tenuiflora. Next base: position 12,189 of record QRDG01002101.1, read on the forward strand.
GTGTATCGACTACACTCACTGAACAAGGCTTGTCCTAAAGATCCTTTCCCGTTGCCCCGGATCGATCAGGTGATCGACTCCACGGCCGGATGTCAGCTGTTGTCTTTTGTGGATGCCTACTCTGGTTTCACCAGATCCCGTTAAACCCGGATGATCAAATAAAAACTGCTTTATTACCCCGTACGGGGCTTATTGCTATCGTGTCATGTGTTTTGGTTTGAGAAATGCCGGCGCTACTTATCAGCGCTGTATGCAGAAATGTTTGCATGATCAGATAGGAAAAAACGTGCAAGTATATGTCGACGACATAGTCATAAAAACAAAAGAAAAACATACTCTGTTAGATGATCTCAGAGAAAACATTCGCAAACCTGCGGAAATTCCGACTAAAACTTAATCCGGATAAGTGTACATTCGATGTGCCGGCCGGCAAGTTACTCGGTTTCCTCGTGTCGAGCCGAGGTATCGAGGCAAATCCGACTAAGATCCGGGCAATAGAAAATATGAGGCTACCGAGATGCCTCCGAGATGTCCAAAAATTTACGGGTTGCCTGGGCTTCCCTGAGTCGGTTTCTAGGTCGGTTGGGAGAAAAGGCCCTGCCTTTGTACCAGCTAATGAAAAAGTCTGATAGATTTAGCTGGACCCCGCAAGCGGACTCGGCATTCCTTGAGCTAAAAAAGGTGTTGGTTACTGCGCGATATTGGCTTCGCCATTACCGAGAGAGCCCATGTTGCTTTACTTGCAGCCACTAACCGAGTCGTCAGTGTCGTTGTGGTAGTAGAACGAGAAGAAGGGGGAACCACCGTGCAGAGGCCGGTGTATTACCTGAGTGAGGTACTCTCCACCTCGAAAAAAAATTACCCACACTACCGGAAAATGACCAATGGTGTGTACCTGGCAGCCAAGAAACTGAAGCATTACTTCCAGGAGCATCCGATAACCGTGGTGAGCGCGGCTCCTATCTCGGAAATCATCGGCAACCGAGATGCAAGTGGCTGAGTAGCCAAGTGGGCTATCGAGCTGGCGGCATATGCGCCGCAATACGCGAGAAGAGATACCATCAAATCTCAAGCGGTGGCCGAGTTCCTTGTGGACTGGGCCGAGATGGAATATGAACCATCCCTGCCGGACTCCAATTACTGGAGGATGCACTGCGACGGGTCCAAAGTAAAAGAGGGCCTGGGTGCCGGCGTGGTTCTCACCTCGCCAAAGCGAGACCAGTTGAAATATGTGCTGCAAGTTCATTTCGCGGCATCCAACAATGTAGCCGAGTATGAGGCATTGATCCACGGACTCAAGGTGGCCAAGGAAATCGGAATTCGCCGGATAGTCTGCTATGGTGACTCGGATCTGGTGATTCAGCAAACCTCGGGCAACTGGGACGCCCTGGATGCCAACATGGCGGCGTACCGATTCCATGTCCAAAAGATCTCGGATTCTTTGATGGATGCGAGTTCAATCACATCCGGCGGACCGAGAATGAAAGTGCAGACATGCTGTCCAAGATTGGATCATACCGACAGGCTATTCCACCCGGAGTGTCTCTGGAGCATCTTCACAAGCCATCAATTAAGCCTTCACCCGAGTCAGACTCAATATTCATCCCGGGTAATCCGGAATCCGATGTCGTCCCGATGGACGTTGACGTCGGGAGCAAGCCACTAAACCCGGGGACTGCTCCGCACGACTCGGGGACTGCTCTGCAGGACCCGGGGACTCCCATGGATGTCTTGTGCATTATGTCGGACTCAAGAACAGAATTGGAAAATTGGAAAGCTGCTTGGCGGAACTCGGGAATCCTTTGGGAGGACTCGGGGACTCGTCAGCCGATGTCGGGTGTCGTTATGTCGGTTGAAGCCATGGAAGTCGATGAGCCTGAACTCGGAACTCGTCCGGTACTGACATGGGCCCAACCCATCATGACATTTATGTTGGATGGCACCCTACCAAGTGATGAGGTCTCGGCCAGGCAGATACAGAGACGATCCAAGTCATTCACCATCATCAACCGAGAGTTATACAAGAGAAGCGTGACCATCGTGCTTCAGCGCTATGTTGAGCCAGAAGAAGGAGGAAAGATCCTCCGAGATATCCATCAGGGAGAATGCGGGCATCACGCCTCTTCCCGAGCCATTGTGGCCAAAGCATTCCGATATGGGTTTTACTGGCCGAGTGCTCTGCAGCAGGCAGAGGACATAGTGCGCAAATGTGAAGGATGTCAGAGATTCGCAAACAAGATTCATATGCCGGCGTCGGCACTCAAAACTATCCCCATCACTTGGCCCTTTGCGGTGTGGTGTTTGGATATGGTAGGACCGTTTAAACCAGCCCGAGGGTAACATGACTCACATCCTGGTGATGGTGGACAAGTTTCACCAAATGGATCGAGGTAAAGCCAATAAGAAAGTGTGACGGCCGTACTGCTGTGTCATTCTTAAAGGATATCATCCTGAGATATGGACACCCACACAGCATCATCACTGATAACGGCACGAATTTCGCCGAGGGAGCCTTTGCTCGGTTCTGCCAAGAAAAGAGAATCCGACTCGACCTGGCGTCGGTCGCGCATCCGCAGTCGAATGGGCAAGTGGAAAGATCAAATGCGCTGGTCTTATCCGGCATAAAACCCCGGCTAATCGAGCCGCTGTTACGTGCTCCGGGGTGTTGGCTGGACGAGATCCCGGCGGTACTGTGGAGTCTACGGACTACACCGAATCGCTCTACCGGCTATACGCCATTCTTCTTGGTCTACGGAGCAGAGGCAGTTCTGCCAACCGACATAGAGCACGACTCGCCGAGAGTTGCTTTATATACCGAGTCAGAGGCAAGAGAAGCCCGAGTGGACGATGTCGATTTGCTCGAGGAAGCACGAGAGTTGGCATTGTCCAAATCAGCGATATATCAACAGAATCTCCGACATTACCACAGTCGGAAGGTGAATCCTCGCAAGTTCCGAGAAGGAGACCTCGTGCTTAGGCTTGTGCAGCGCACCGCCGGGATGAACAAAGCTATCACCTCCGTGGGAGGGACCGTTTATCGTGAGCAAAGCTTTGAGCAATGATGCCTACTATCTTATAGATGCTCAGAAACAGGTGAAGAACAGGATGGACCGATCCGGAGAGGAGACCAAACGCCTTGGAATGTAGCTCTTCTCCGCCCTTTCTACTCTTAAGGACCCACTGTATGTGTCTCGAAAACCTAGAAATGAAATGTCGGCACCCCGAGAAGAGACTCGGGGACTGCCTTGTTGAAAAATCTGTGTTTATCCTTGTATTTATTTCCTTGTGTCGGATGGCTCTAAAAACCGTATCACCATGTCGGTAAGTATTGTATGCTGTGTTCTTGTGATCTTGTGACTCGACTGCCTGACACCGAGAAAGGTAGGCAAGAGCAAAGGTTACCAGGCGCAGTATACAAGAAAACCGACTCGGGGACTCGGTCCAGGAGCGATTCGGTTTCCTTTTTAAGTAATGTGCTTGTGTCGGATGGCTCTAAAAAACCGTATCACCATGTCTGTAAGTATTGTGTGCTGCGTTCTCGTGATCTTGTGACTCGACTGCCTGACACCAAAAAAGGTAGGCAAGAGCAAAGGTTACCAGGTGCAGTACACAAGAAAACCGACTCGGGGACTCGGTCCAAGAGCGATTCGGTTTCCTTTTTAGTAAGCTTATGTCGGGTGGCCTTGGCTACTTCCCAAGTTTCTAAGTACTTGTATGCTATACAATGGTCGTTTTGTGACTCGACTGCCAATACACCAAGAATGGTAGGCAAGAGCAGAGATGGCAGAAGTATAGTGAACAAGAAATTGAACTCGGGAACTCGGTTCAATGCGATCCGGCATACGGCTAAACTGTTAAAACATGCAAAGTAAAATGCAAGATATCACCATAAAAAGTAAAAAGTGCAAGGTATATATTACAATCTGCACCCGGCATTCCGGGATTTTAACGAATTAAGTTTCTTCTTAAAAGTTTAAGCAGCAGCATCCGAGGTTTTGTGTGCAGAGGAGAGGCTGGAGTCTCGGTCGCGGCTTTCCTCAGCTGTGGACTCGGTAGCGGTACCGTTGGCAGACTCGGGTGGAGTGTCGGCTGCGATTTCTTCGTCGACGGCCTCGTCTCGTCTTCTCCTTCGTCTCCTTCAACCGGGATCTCCTCGATGGGGAACCCGGTCGCCAGCAACAAAGGAATGCACCGGGGCATACTGGATGAGGGCATGAGCAAATTCCTGGCGACGCCGAATGTGATCCGGGTCGGTGAGCCACTTTGACCCGTCGCGCAAGGTCTTGAGCTTGTCGAGATCGAGCTTCTCGTACCAGGATAGCACGTACATCATCGCCTTCGTCAGCGCCGACTCGGGCGGCGGACGATCGCCAGTAATCAAGCCTGTCCCCGGAGGCCAAGCAGGCACGTGGCCAGCTCATCAACAACCAGAGGGGCCTCACACCCGGGCCAGAGAACGTTGTAAGCTCTGATGGCAGCGGTGAGGAGGTTCATCCCGATTAATCTCATTGGGACCAAGCGAGCCTTCAGAGCCCACCAAGTGGGGCATCCATATCCACTCGGCCGAGATAGGGCCCCCTCGGATCTTCCCGAACCGGTGATCCGCAGCACTCTTGTCCGCAGCAGCCTTTGTGTGGGGGAAGCGCTCTGAGTAGGGAATGGCTAGCGCCAAAATAAGTTACAGATGAAGAAAGATGATAGAAGGAATAAAGGTAGAAGGGAAAGGAGGCTCACTGTTCATCTCGGAGTTGATCTTGGAGATGTCCACCAGCCACTGTGCGATCTTGCCTTCAAAGTTTGAAGCTCGCTCTCGGCCGAGGTAGCCTCAGATTTGGATTCGGCAAGCGACTCCTTGAGTTTCCGAGTTTCCTCGACTCGGAGCCGCTTTTCCTCGGCAGCACTCTTTTCTGACTCGGCGGCTCGACTTCGAGTTTCCTCCAGCTCGGCCTTCAGCCGAGATATCTCTCCTGCTCCTTCTTCAGCTCGGCCTGGAGTGCAAGCTCGCGCTCCTGATGTGCGGCTGTGCCGAGGTAGCTGATGTTAGAATGAGAATTGGTGCAAGTGCAAGTTGAAAGGCAGAAATAAGGGACTTACTCTCCGATTTCCGAGATTCGCTTTTCTAGCCCTTCGGCCTTGAGCGCCGAGTCAGCTACTTGGTCCAGCTTGGCTCGCAGCAACTTGTATTTGTCGGAGAGGCTTTTGTGGGCCAGCAGCAGCTTGCGGTGCACATGCGTGCGTTTGGTCATGCAGATCTGAAAAGAGCAGATATTAATATTGCTGATAGAGATTCAGCCCGAGTTATCCTTACTCAGCAGAGTCACGGTCACTCGACCCAAATCTCGGGGACTGGGGATGGATAATATCTACGTTAAAGAAATTAACCGAGTTATCTTTACTCGGCAGGACTTACCGCAGCTGCTTGGTCGGCTGCGAGAACGGCAGCTTTTACGGCGGCCATCTTTTGGCCAACTAGACTCGGATTCGCCGGAGGTTCTGAAATGATTTGGCTCGCGAGTGGCTTTGAGCTCACTTCGCCCATGTCGGCGGCGTTCCACTCTGTGTTGTAATGCTCGAGGGAGCCCAGGCTTTTTCCGCTATCGGTTCGCACCGGGGCATGCACCCAGTCAGTGGTATGCGTACTGGTTAATAACACTAGGGGTGTCCCGCGGCCCCGGTTGCACCACAAGCTGCCGTTCCGGATTAGTCGACACCGTCGCCACCGGTGCCTTTCCAGTTGTTACCCCAGTTGCAGGAACTGGGGCCCTAGATGTTTGTGGCTGCGGCTGCGGCTGTGCCGGTGGAGGTGTTGGCTTGGCCGCTGATATCGATGGCCGTGGCGGTTGTGTCGGAGCGGCTGTGGCTGCGGTCGCGGCTGCGGTGTCTCCGGCTGCTGTTCTGCTGCTGTTGCTTTGCTGTTGCTGTGCTGTTGCGGCTTGTGGCGGTTCTTGCTGCGGCTGACTCGGATGTGCTGAGTCTTCTGGAGCCGCAGTTTGCTCTACCTCGGGGGCCGACGTGCTGGCCCCGAGATTCACGGATATGTCGGTCGCCGCCGACTCGGCGTCACCGGTCCCGGATCCCGGAACCGTTGGGGGCGCTACCGGGCTGGTCCGTGGCGGACTCGGCAGCCTTGTGTCGTCCGGCCGAGGCGGCGTCGGAGTCCTGACAGGAACCGAGTCAGTGGGCTCGGTTGGAATCTCCAGAGGAGTGGAGCTGCAAGGCAAAGAAGCAAAGTGTATCGTCAGAAGGGGAAAAGTGCGGTCAATCATAAAAAGTTTATGTCGGTATGAGGGGAGTCTTACCCCTTAGTGACTGGGCGCTCGCGGCGCTTCGCCGCAGTCTTTACCCGCTGCTTTCTTCTTCGCGGGAGCGCCGGATGTTCCGGCACCGGCGGTCGCTGCTGCCGGGCGTTTCCAAACTGCGCCCTTGGATCCCACGGCGAGGGGCTCCACATCGAGCACCTGGTCGTCCGCGTCAGCTGGGGGCGAGCACACCGGGTAAGCAAACGAAACCGGGAGAGGATCTTCTACCTCTAGAATCCGACAGTCGTCATCATCATCATCCGACCAGTCTCGGACGCGAGCCTTACCAGTGACAGGAACTGAGCCGACATCAGGGATCGACATGTTGTCTTCATTATCCGGGTCCTCCGAGTCAGCTTCGACCCGGTCCGGACCCCATTTGGCAGCGGGATTCGGTCCGTCCTCCTTCTTTTGTCGCGCGAATCTCTGAACGATGGAAACAGAGAAAGATTAAGGCCAAGTATAAAAAGGGAACCGACTTGAGAGTTTATATCGGCAAAAAAGTTACGTCGGTGCAAGTCATTCACCTGGGGCGGAAGGTTGTTCCGGCTGTGAGGTTCTATTCCCCACTCCCACTCCTCCGTCATCCTCGTCCGGCTATGGCCTTGACCCGCTACCGGATCTGGGCCTTGGTCAGCTCGACCGTGCTTATCCGGGTCGGATCAAGAGGGCCACTCATGTGGCAAATCTTGTGGACTCGGCGCTGAAGGGGTGAGACCCGGCGGCTAATGAATGTCGCCAACAGATCGTCAGCAGTCAATCCTTCTGCTCGGAGTTGTCCCACGACTTCATGGATCTGGTTGACCTCGACCTCTTTGTCGGTTGGATTGTATCCCCAGTTGAGTTGCGCTGTAGGGGGGCCGATGACGAAATTCGGCAAGTTGATTTTATCGACGTCGGTCGAATTCTTGACGTAGAAAAAGCAGCGCTGCCATTTCCGGCATGACTCCAAGCCGTTGATCCGGGGGAAGATTGAGCCGCGCCGAGGTGTGACCGTGGCGGCCCCACACTGGGTCATCATCTTGGGAGCTGCCGGGTCAGCAGGATTCGGAATAACCTGCTTCCGGAAGGAGAAATACTTTGACCACGCGCGGACGGAGGCCTTGAGACCGAGATAACCCTCGGTGAAGGAGACGAAGGAGGATAAGGTGGTGATGGCGTTTGCGGGTAAGTGATGAGGTTGGAGACCGAAACTGTCGAGGAAGTTTCGGAAGAACACGCTGGCGGGCAATCCGAATCCCCGCTCGAAGTGCGTGACAAAGACGACATGTTCGCCCTCCTTGAGACTCGGCGTTGGCTCGGTGCCGGGCATTCGGCACTCTACTCCGGGCGGATCCGTCGCGTCCGGACTAGACAATCTAGCTCGGCTCTTCCGACATCGGAACCTTCCCAGGAGGCCCGAGTGGATCCCTCCACTGTAGTTTCTTCAATCGAGTCGATCACTTCGAGGGCGGCGTCGTCCGACATATCGGCGAGGGATACCGAGATCTGCAAAAAGGTTCATCGGCGGTGAGCGAGATGTGCCCTAATGAAAACGGAAAGAAAAGGGAAGAAAATGCGGGAAGATGCAAACAAGTGTTAGATTCAGAAGAGAAGCGAAGAAGAAGAGAAGAAAATGCTATGGCGGCTAACCCGCCGGCGGCACACCGTAACCACGGCTGCGAGGTCACCGGCGGCGCGCGATGCGTCGCCGCGGTGAAGAACAAGAACAAGAGCAAGAACAAGAGAAAGCCAAGAAACAAGGACGGAGGAGTTCCCGTAGATTCAAAGCGCTAATGCGCAAAGGAGGAGAAGAAGGGGAGATCTTACCGTGGTGTCGCGGCGTACGGCGGCGGTGCTGTGCGTCGGCGGCGTTGGTGCGCAGGTGCGTACGGCGGCGGTGATGTGTGCGGTGGCGTGCGGCGTTGCTTGAGCTCTGCGCGCTGGAGAAGAGAACGAGGGCAAGAGAGAGATGGAGCGGAGGGGAAGACAGGTGCCCCCTCCCTGCTATTTAAGGGCGATTTGAGGAGATCGTGGGCGCGTGATCTGCTGTGCACGATCCCGTAACGGACGGGGAGTTATGGCCCCACGATCTCCTCCACGATTTCCTCTGCGGCTTAACCGCCGCCCGATCGGCCACACGAGAGGCCACAGAATGCCAACGGTCTAAGGGTGGCACACGTGATCGGGCGAGACCCGAGGCGACGCACGGCGGAGTGGTCAAGACTGCACTTGAGTGCTGTCGTATGCACAGTTTCCGAAGCGACCGGCATGACGCAAGTGGCGTGCGTGCCAGTGGCACGTCAATCCGTGCACAGAGACCGAGGCGTGAAGCAGAAATGCTCTGCCACGTGGTGAACCGATGACTCGGAGGAGCTAGGGGGTTTTCCCTGTAAGTCGGAATGATCCGACGCAAGATGAGAAATCAAGTTGGGATACATAGTGTTTTCCGACATACGAGTGTCGCCGGCATATGTCATGTCGGAAATCAACTAAGGATGCTGATTTCGGGGTAAATCTGCCGTGGCCCTCCATCCGAGGCTGCAGGACCGCGCCAGCTTCGGGGACTAATGTCGGGGGGCAACCCCCGGATATGGGCAAGGCGTCGATATAAGGGTTGACTCAGAGTTGACCGGGTCACTGAAACCGACATAACTGTACCGGCTTACTCGGAGCTGACCGGGTCAAGACTAACCGACATATTGTTATGTCGGATCATGCGAGTTATATGTCGGGTCTTCCTTTGTTCCTCTTGTATGCAGGGAAGGCAAAACCGAGTTGAGGAAAGGACAAACCGAGTCAGGAGCACGGAGCATGCCTATGCCGGGTAAAGGTTATCCCGGGCAAGGGACAGAGTTCCTTGAGACACGGAGTGAAGCAAGGGCGGCGGCGTGCTGCAAGTGGACGGCGTGCCTCTGACCCGGGCGGCGCGGCACAGTGGCGTTAGGCCTAGGCGTGGGCGTGCTGTTGGACGCAGAGGGGACCGTGGCGACCGGCGCTGCCACGGTCTGGGCATGGTGCAACGACGCCCGTGTCGGCCGGAGACTAAGCGGTATGGCGACAGTAGCAATGTTTTACACTGTAATCCTGGGTTTCCCTATATAAGGAGTACCAGGGGTACCTCTTAGAGGGACGGGCAACACTTCATTTGAGCCTAGACGCTGAGCAAATACGTCTTTCCTTGTGAGCTAGAGGAGAGCCAGAGAGTTGTTCTGAGACTCGGCAGAGGCTTAGATCTTGCAGTTCTTCGCATACAGCTCGAGGAGCAAGCTTGTAACTAGTTGTAATCTACCTATAAATCAAGTAGACAGGCAGGAGTAGGGGTGTTATCTCCTCACGAGAGCCCCGAACCTGGGTAAAACTGTGTGTGTGTGAGTTGTGTTCTTTGTGTGCGTGTTCGTGTGCGCAAGCCCTCCCCGGGTGCCTCCAGCGTCCATCGGCCCCACATCTTAAGCCATCCTATGGCATCTGCCGTGACACCACCACGACACCGAGGGTCATGGGTTGTAGAAATCTTCCCCGAAGGCAACAACAGTGACCTATAGCCCAAGAAATTGGCCAGAAATGACCAAATCGACGAGTTCTGACGACGTCCCAATTACCGTGTATCGGGTGAGTCGTTGAAATCGTCCCCTAAGGAAAAATATTGACCTATAGCCCATGAAAATGGCCCGAAATGACCGAATCGACGAGTTCTAATGACGTCCCAAATACCGTGTACCGGGGGTCAAGAGTCGTTGAAATCGTCCCCGAAGACAAAAACAATGACCTATAGCACATGAAAACGGCAAGAAATGACCAAAATCGACGAGTTTTGACGACGTCCAATTACCGTGTATCGGGGGTCATGAGTCGTTAGAATTGTCCCCAAAGGTAAAAACAGTGACCTATAGCCCATGAAATCGGCCATAAATGACCGAATCAACGAGTTCTAAAGATGTCCCAATTATTGTGTACCGGGGGTCATGGGTTGTTGAAATCGTCCCCGGAGCCAAAAACAGCGACCTATAGGCCTTGAAAACGGCCAAAAATGACCGAATCGACGAGTTCTAACGACGTCCCAATTGCCGTGTACCGGGGGTCATCAGTCATTGAAATCGTCCTTGAAGGCAAAAACAGTGACCTATGGCCCATGAAAACGGCTAGAAATGACCGAATCGATGAGTTCACATAATGTCCCAATTATCGTATACCGGGGGTCATGGGTTGTTGAAATTGTCCCCGAAGGCAAAAACAGTGACCTATAGGCCATCAAAACGGCCAAAAATGACCGAATCGACGAGTTCTAACGACGTCCCAATTACCGTGTACCGGGGGTCATCAATCATTGAAATTGTCCTCGAAGGCAAAAACAGTGATCTATGGCTCATGAAAACGGCCAGAAATGACCGAATCGACGAGTTCAGACGATGTCCTAATTATCGTGTACCGGGGGTCATGGGTTGTTGAAATCGTCCACGGAGCCAAAAACAGTGACCTATAGCCCATGAAAATGGCCAGAAATGACCGAATCGACGAGTTCTGACGACGTCCCAATTATCATGCACCGGGGGTCATGGGTTGTTGAAATCGTCCCCGAAGGCAAAAACAGTGACCTATAGGCCATGAAAACGGCCACAAAATCACCGAATCGATGAGTTCTAACGACGTCCCAATTACCGTATACCGGGGGTCATGAGTCGTTGAAATCGTCCCCGAAGGCAAAAACAGTGACCTATAGCCCATGAAACAGCCAGAAATGACCGAATCGACGAGTTCTAACGACGTCCCAATTACCATGTACCGGGGGTCATGATTCGTTGAAATCGTCCCCAGAGCCAAAAACAGTGACCTATTGCCCATGAAAATGGCCATAAATGACCGAATCAATGACTTCTGACGACGTCCCAATTATTGTGTACCGGGGTAATGGGTTGTTGAAATCGTCCCCGAAGGCAAAATAGTGACCTCCATGAAAATGGCAAGAAATGACCGAATCGACGAGTTCTAATGACGTCCCAATTACCGTGTACCGGGGGTCAAGAGTCGTTGAAATCGTCCCCATAGCCAAAAACAGTGACCTATAGCCCATGAAAACGGCCATAAATGACGGAATGAACGAGTTCTAACGACGTCCCAATTATCGTGTACCGGGGGTCATGGGTTGTTGAAATCATCCCCGGAGCAAAAAACAGTGACCTATAGGCTATGAAAACGGCCAAAAATGACCGAATCGACGAGTTCTAACGACGTCCTAATTACCGTGTACCGGGGGTCATCAATCGTTGAAATCGTCGTCGAAGGCAAAAACAGTGATCTATGGCTCATGAAAACGGCCAGAAATGACCGAATCGATGAGTTCGAACGATATCCCAATTATCGTGTACCGGGGGTCATGGGTTGCTGAAATCGTCCACAGAGCCAAAAACAGTGACCTATTGCCCATGAAAACGGCCATAAATGACCGAATCAACGAGTTCTGACGACGTCCCAATTATCATGCACCGGGGGTCATGGGTCGTTGAAATCGTCCCCGAAGGCAAAAATAGTGACCTATAGCCCATGAAAACGGCCATAAATGACCGAATGAACGAGTTCTAACGACGTCCGAGTTATTGTGTACCGGGGGTCATGGGTTGTTGAAATCGTCCCCGAAGCAAAAAACAGTGACCTATAGGCCATAAAACGGCCAAAAATGACTGAATCGACGAGTTCTAACGACGTCCCAATTACCGTGTACCGGGGGTCATGAGTCGTTGAAATCGTCCTCGAAGGCAAAAACAATGCCCTATGGCTCATGAAAATGGCCAGAAATGACCGAATCGACGAGTTCGGACGATGTCCCAATTATCGTGTACCGGGGGTCATGGGTTGTTGAAATCGTTCCCTGTAACAGCCCCAGCCCAGTAATGAAAAATATGAAGAATTTTTCCACTTTTTGCATTTCTTGTTTTGCATCATAGCATCCATATGCAATTGCTAATTCTAACATCCATTTGGAAACAAATTGAAATGGGGAGGCAAACTTCCCAACATCCAAACCAATGCAAATGCTCAACTTAGCAAACCAAATCATTCTTGGATTTCCAAATGGTTTAGGAAGTTCCAAGTTTACTTTTGAAACCAATTCTCAATTTCCAATTTTTGTCAAATATGAAATGAATTGGAGGATCCAAAATTGGTCCACTTCAAATCCTATTTTTGAAAGCAAGCTAAACCTTTCCAAAATTCCAAACCAAAATCATGGGGAGCTTCTGTTTCATAATAGGAGCCTCCATGATTAATTTCATTATTTTTGTACATAAATAAGTGCTTCAAATAAATATATTTTGGAATTTGTCAAAAATAACCATAATGTAACCCTATGAACAAATCTGGTTCTAAAATTTTTATTTTGGGACAACAATTTTTGTGGAGGTTCCTCAGGACATAGGGAGCCCACCTGAATTTTTCCAGATTTTATAAAATTGTCCTAGTGCCTCTTTTAAATCGCCAAATCTGCTGGGGGACTTTTTTGCAATTAATTCTAATGTTGCGAGGGGGTTTCTGCTAATTCTTCTTTTCCCGCACAGTGGCGGCCATGGCACTGGCGCCATGCCGCCACCTCCTCCGCGCCCATGCCTCCGCCCACTCCTTCCTGGCCGTGCCCCCTGGTGGACGAGGACCCCCCCACCTGCTCCTCACCCCGTTCCCCACTTACCTGCCCCGCTTGTCTCGCTCTCCCTCTCTCCCGAGCTCCCCCGTTTCCGCCGCCATCCTCGAGCTCGACGCCGTCATCTGGGACTACCCCGCACGGATCGAAGGGCATAGCTAGATCCGCCTGGTCCTTCTTCCCCTCCCCACCGGCGGAATCGGGCCGAGGTCGCCGGAGCCGACGCATGCATCCACGACTTCCCGACCGCGGCAGTCGCCCGCCGGTCTCGATTCCGGTGTCTCCGACCCTTCCCCGCCAACGCCGACCCCTCCATAAGATCCCTGGTGAGGCATGCGTGCTTGCTAGCCCTCTCCCGCACCCCCTCTTTCCCTCCTCGCCGCCGGTCACCGTCGGTCGTCGCCGGTGTCACCGTGTCCTGCTAGCCCGGCCTGGCCGCTGCTCGAGCCGGCCTGAGGCCGGACGGTTCGGGCTAGTGCCCGGCCTGACCCCTCGGTCGGGGCCGGCACGGGGCCGGCCGCTTCTGGAACCCTCCCGGTCTGCCAGCCGGTCTGGGCCGGCCAAAGGCCGGTGCCTTCGGGCACCCACCCGGCCTGCAGCCCGGCCTGGCCGGCTTGAGGCCGGCCTGCCAGGGAAAATTGTTTTCCCTTTTTGAATTTGAAACAATTTTAATATATTGATAACTATTTGAGTTTTTATCCAAATGCGACAAATTAAATATCAAATTGTTCAGAAAATTAAACTCTACAAGATAGAATAATTGTATTTGTAGTTTGAATTTATAATCTTGCTGTTATTTATGAATTCCTAAAAATGGCATAATGATACCTAATTTGGGAAATTCATAACTTGTGAAATAATTAATCGAAAATTGCGAATAAAATATTAAAGTAATCAACATGTCAAATGCTATCAAACCCTGCACTTGTCACATCATGATCACAAATATTTATTTGATGTTTTTCATAAATTGGTTAAAAGAATTAAATCCAATTAATTATTTAATTCACTATTTATTCTTCGGACTTCAAACCTGTCAGCTGCATTGGAATAGGAGCCCCGAAGGGGTCAATCCTATAAACAGTACTTGCAAGTAATACTCACAAGATATCAAAGCTGGAATTCCGGAGAAGAGGGTTAGCGATTGAGGCGGCGACAAGCAGCACTAACAAATTATTGAGACTTGCTACAACTTTCGTCTAATAGAGAGAAGGTAAGAGAGCGCATAAGAAACCAACTATACTACTCACCACATCAAAAACCCGCCCAAGTATTACTCCCTCGATCAACCGCCCACGAGGAAGCAATCAGGGCAACTCACATGGTGGACAAGTTTTATGAGTTATTATTCAAGTAATCTATCTTACTAGTCAAGTTTTAATCATTAGGTGCAAGTTGTCTACGATCATTTTAGCCAGCGCATTTCACCAAGTCGTCCATAACCGTGGACACGGCTTTTCGAAAATATTTCACCCTGCAGGGATGCACCAATGAACCCACACGCATCGAAACGCTCGCTTAGAGGTGTACCGGTGGAGCGTTCAACGCAATACTTCCCTTCTCTACAAACCAGTCCAGGGAGCCACCTAGTTAGGTCTAATCCACCTTGAGAGTCCGGCCAAAGCTTCGAGGTGGGCCTAATCGATGCGAGGACGGCTTCGGGAGGAACACTCATATGATTGCTCTCCTTCCACACTCGATAAACGAATGTACCGCAAGACCTACTGAAACACCCGAACTACTTGTGGCATCCTGGACAAGTTTGAGGATCCGGTAATAGATTGCGGGGAGGCCCATAGAACTCCCACATGTTGTTGGGGTTATGCCGAATAGGGGTCCTCACAGAGAAGATTAGAAGCCAGCAGACCAGGGTGGCCCAAAGTGGTGGTAAGCCGAATCCGGCTTACCGGGCGGCCCAGTATGCTGAAGCACGGGAGGCCCATCCGGCTAAGGGGAATACTCTAGAAGCCGGCCCGCCTTGCAAAAGACTTATCCCACAAGGCAAGCCCCAAGCCGGGTTAGAGTAGGACTCAGTTCTTAGTCGGTTAGGTTTCCTCCTGTAAGCCCAGGGTCTGGACGCCTTTATAAGTCGGCCCCTGGGACGCCTAAGGGCACGTACAATCCCAACCTCAATCCACCGTAACTCGGCGATATTGCCTTATAGTGAATTATAGCAGCACGTAGGATCTCGCCACCGACGTGAGATCCGAAGCTGGGTAAACTCGCCTCTATGTCGCCGAATCACCCCATGACTCCAAAACCCCTCACTCTACCTAGCTCGATGGCACCCCTGCCGCGACTAGATTCGACAATACCACGACAGTTGGCGCCCACCGTGGGGCAGGAGACCTCTGGCGCCCACCGTGGGGCAGGCGGAATCGGCGACACCATCGCGGTCGACATGGTGAGCTACTTCGACGAATCGGGAGCCGGCCACGTGTGCAACGATGGCCTCTGGACGCCGGCAAAGGAGGATCCCGCCGGCTAGTCCACTATCTCCATCGGCGGCTTCGACATCTTCGTCGGCTTCACCGCCCAGGCTTTGGACGATCTCGGTTTCACATCGAGTTTGCCCACCACCCACCCCTACAACATTGAAGACGGATCGGATCTGGACTCTGAAGAGCTAGCTGATCTGGATCTAGCATTTGATGCTGACAATGAGGACTCCGAGGATGACGCAACCTCGGGGGCAGCGCCGGGTTACCACTTCATCGGCATGGCTGGAGAATCCGGCTCAAACGAGTCGACGACATTACTTGAGTCAATCCTCCCTGCCTTGCAGATGGAGGCAGATTCAGAAGCCGGATCAGTGGACACCGCTCCTATGGAGCAAGACCCTGAATCCGAAGGATAATCCGACGATTTCAGTCGGAAGGTTGCGTCCTGCTTGGGACGCCCTGTCGAGGTTTTGATGGGAAACATCTCGGATCCTAATGCCGACCCCAACACCTCGAAAACCGCCAATGGCGAAGAAAAAACTCCGCAAGCCGGAAATCTCAAGGTGGATTTCGTACCACCACTGGCTCCATCAAAGGGGGCAGACAGAAGGCCGGCCGGAGGAGACGACATTGACGTTAAGACCAGCGACGCGGCGCAGAGGGAACACGAAAGAAAGATGGCAAGCTGCAAGTAACTGTTGACTCCACTCCCTCCAAACGCATCGCTGGACGACATTGAGAAGCGCCGCGCCCTACTTGAGGAGCAAGCCGCCCAGATAGTAGAGCGTGAAGTTGAGCTCACAAACAAGGAAACGGAGTTCATCCGAAAGCAGGGGGAAAAGGGGGCTGACGATGTCTTCCGTCCGCCTCATGATAAGAACCTGCATAAGAGGCTGGATTTCCGTAGCAAGTGGGAAGCCGACCATGTAGATTCAGTCTGGAGGAAGTACCACCACCGACGTGACCCGGTGACAAATCTGTGTTACTTCAATACCCCAGCCAAAAATATGGAGGCTGCCCAGGAGGTCATGTTTGACAAATCTCTGGATCGTGATGCTCGGCTTAAATATTCGGCTTATCTACTGGAGGTTGCACAACAGCAGCAGAATGATTCGCAAGTCAAAACAGGGCGGCTCGTTGATGATTCTCGCCTTTGCAAGTCAACCGCTAACAAGCCAATGGCTGCTGCCCCTGCCGACCCAGAGGACGACCCGGCCGGCTCAAGTAGTCACAACAAAGGAAGCAAGGACCCGAAGGACAAGCATCCTAGAGGCACGGAATCCCGGACAGGTTCTTCACGCCATCGTGAGGCTGGTCAGGAAAGGCATCGGAGCCGAGAGCGAAAGGAGGATCCTCGCACGGAAAAGGTGGCTCCAACACGCCAGGAGCGACGACGTGAAGGGGAAAATCAACCACGAAGAGAGGGAAATAGAGGTCATACGCCACCTCCGCCGCCGCCTCCACCGCGCAAAGAGGGAGACAACACTTCCAAATACATACCCCCTCCACGACGACAAAGGACTCCAAGCCCTCCGCGTAATGCAAGCCGGGCAAGCCAAAGCCGTCACAGGGAAGAATCAAGACAAGAAAAGTCGGTTGCTAAGCCGCCACCAGCCAATGATGTTCGAAGCCTAATCGAGGAGAGGAAGTCGGCCAGAGATGCCCAATACCTCGGCCCCAAGTGTTTTGGCAGAACAATCAGAGAGCAAATTCTACCTCCCACTTTGTCGAACGTAACAAAGATGGTTGAGAAGTACAGCGGTACGGCTAATCCTGAGACCTGGCTCTCAGATTACGTTAGTGCCTGCGACATATATCAAGGCAGCGCCGACTCGGCAGTGCGATTCTTGCCCCTGATGTTAACCGGGACGGCACGCATGTGGATTGAAGGCCTGCCCGAAAGGACAGTTCATACCTGGAGTGATATGAAGCGTGTTTTTATCCAACACTTCCAGGGCACATATAAGCGCCCAAAGTCGATTTTCGAATTACAGCGGTGCGTGCAGCAAAGGAACGAATCTAGCCGTGAATTTGTCTCACGATGGAGTGAAATCAAGAACGCTTGCGAAGGCGTCTCAGAAACTCAGGCGATCCACGCCTTCAAGCAATCTCTGAGGAAGGGGACGACTTTCCGCTTCATGATCTACAGCGACGAGTCGGAAACTTTGGGGGGCTTGCTCGCTTGTGCAAACAAGTATGCCGCCGCTGATGATGACAACAGGGAGGATGCCGAAAACCGTCGACGCGAGTCCGGGAAAAAGAAGGTTGAAGATCAAGCCGGCCCTTCTCATGAGGTCGCTGCCGCCTTTGGAAAGGGTGGTTCAAGCAATGGCAAATGGCAAGGCAAGAAGCCGGCAAATAACCAATCATCCCGGCCACCGGCGGTGAAGTATGACGACATCAAGCACAACCCCTGTGTCCATCATCTAAGGCCAGATGGGACAAGTTCCCACACGCTCCAGCAATGTCACATTAATCGAGACATCGCTAAGGACCCCAAGGCCGGCAAGTCAAGGAACAAGCGCAAGTCCAGGAAGGATGACAAAGAGAAGGAAGAAGCTGCTTCAGAGTCGGATGACGCCGCCTCCAAAGAAAAAGGCAGCAAATTCCCTAAGCATGCCGAAAGTCTCATCGTCAACCTGGCAACAGATTCTTCACGCAAAGAAAAGGCGGCTTGGCGAGAACTCAACGCTACGGTGCCCACAGTCCCTCAATATCTGGATTGGTCCGACACACCCATCATATGGGATCGCAGCGATCACCCGGATAGAGTTCCTGCAAAGCGCACCTACGCCTTAGTCGTCAGCCCAATAGTCGACAAGTACAAGTTGACAAAGGTGCTCATGGATGGCGGCAGTCGTATCAACATACTTTACGCCGCAACGTTAAGGAGGATGCGTATTTCCGAGTCACAACTAACCCACAGTACTGTGAAGTTTCATGGGATTGTGCCAGGACGACAAGCTTCCTCCATGGGGCAAATTACCCTGAAGGTCACCTTTGGTGAAGCCGATAATTTTCGGACTGAGGACGTCTCTTTTGAGGTAGTTCCCTTCAGAAGTGCATACCATGAAATCTTTGGACGTCCGGCTTTCGCCAAGTTTATGGCTCGGCCCTGCTACATCTACAGCATGCTGAAAATGCCGGGACCCAATGGCGTCATCACAGTTAGGGGAGACTTCAATAAAGCCAAGGAATGCGAAGCCTCCAATGCCGTCCATGCTGAACAAGCAATCTGTAGGGAAGAGTTGGAGGACCTCAAGAAAACAATTGGTCCCGATGAGATGCCGGCAACTGAAAAGCCGTCCTCTAAAGTCGACTCAAGCTTCAAGCCAAAGGATGACACCAAGAAAATCAAGCTCTCAAAGGAGGATCCGACAAAGGAGGCCATCATCGGCACCGGTCTCGACGACAAAATAGGAAGGCGAGCTCGTCAAGTTTCTCCGTGAGAACCGGGACATATTTGCCTGGTCACCATCTGACATGCCAGGTGTCCCGAGGAAACTTGCCGAGCACTCCCTAAAAGTCAACAAGGACGCAAAGCCGGTCAAGCAAGGCCTTCGTCGGCTCGGAACTGAGAAGCGCAAGGCGGTGGGAAAGGAGATCCTAACACTGGTAGAAAATGGGTCTTTAGTCCTGGTTGGGAAGGGCTTTTAGTCCCGGTTTTCCAACCGGGACTACCAAATCGGGACTAAAGGCCCCCCTTTAGTCCCGGTTTGTTACGAACCGGGACTAAAGGACACTCCACGTGGGCGCGATTGGCCGCTGGGCTGGAGGACCTTTTAGTCCCGGTTGGTAACACCAACCGGGACTAAAAGTTATATTTTTTTCGATTTTTTTTTGAATTTTTTTGAAAAAAATTATTTATTTTTTGATATTTCGAATCTTTGAATTATTTATCAGTTTAATCTCGAATCACCCCGAATTTCACACTGCTCCACCAGTTCCTTCCCAACTAGCTTCCATAATTGCATTGAGTACATCTTGATAATACTACGCTATCAATCTTATTATCCCTTACACTTTGACGAGACATGATATTATTTTTTGAATTCCAAATCTATATTAACATAAACAACAATGATGAAGTAATACTAATCTTTATACAGAAATCAATTATTAATTCCAAAAAATAAAATAATTTGAATTTCCGACAAAAAAACTTAAATCTTCCTGCACGATGGCACATGCTATTATTTTTTGAATTTCAAATCTATATTAACATAAACAACAATAATTCATTAATACTAATCTATATGTAGAAATAAATTATTAATTCGAAAAAATTAAAAAATTAAAATAATTTGAATTTCCGACAAAAAACTTAAATTTGAATTTGAATTTCCGGCAAAAATAAAAAAACCTTTAGTCCCGGTTGGCCGGGACTAAAAATATCTTTAGTCCCGGTTTTTGATATGTCCAAAACATATTTGAATTTCGACAAAAAACTTAAATTTGAATTTGAATTTCCGGCAAAAATAAAAAAAACCTTTAATCCCGGTTGGTATCTCCAACCGGGACTAAAAATATCTTTAGTCCCGGTTTGTGATACGCACCGGGACTAAAGACGTCACCGCTTCATCGACGTCGACATGGAATTTGAAATTTTTCCAAAGTAAAAAAAAACCTTTAGTCCCGGTTTGTATCTTTAACCGGGACTAAAAGTCCATCTTTAGTCCCGGTTTGTAATACGAACCGGGACTAAAGGTTATCGTTCTGTCCCCACCTGTTCGCAAACTTTTAGTCCCGGTTCGTGTCACGAACCGGGACTAAAGGTTCCTTACGAACCTGTAACAGCCCAGATTTGGTACCCTAAAATATGGGCCAAATTTTCACTTTTTGTTTTGCATTGCATCATGGCATACATATTTAAATTGTAAATTAAATAATGCAAACATTGAAAATCATTAAGAGGGAGCAAGCAACCCCAAAATTCCCAAACCAAATGCATTTGCTCAACTTGTCAAAACAAAATATTCTTGAACTTATATATTTGTCCAGGAAGTTCCATCTACTTCAAACATGTTTGTTGCCTAATTTAAATGCAAGTGCAAATGCAAATAATTAAATAAAGCCCTATAATGCAAGAGAGCAAATTCTGAAATGTTAACACAGGAAATATTTTTCAAATGGGCTGCAAATTTTACGACAGGTTCCAAATAATATATATTGGCTCTGTGAATTTTTCCTGATTTTATAAAAAGGTTTAAGGCCTCAACTAAAAATGAGAAATACAAATAGTTGCAAATCAACTTTTAATTTAAAACCAATTAAACCTTTCCTAAAATTCAAAACAAAAATATGGTGAGCTCCCTTAAGTTATTCTGAACCCCACTGAATAATTTCAGAATTTTTGAAAAGGTTTATATGCCTCAATTAAATTGCCAAAGCCTCTGGTTTTAAAGAAAATGGAAAAGAAAAAGGAAAAGTTTAAATAACTGACAGTGGGCCCCCACTGTCAGTTCTCCCTCTTCCCTGTCGCCACAGGGATTTCCCTGGCGCCATGCCGCCGTGGCCGAGCTGCCGCGCGTGTTGCCGGCCCCCCTCCTCCCTGGTCGATAAGTGGACGTCCCCGAGCCCCCTGCTGCTCTCCCTGCTCCCCTGCCCTCTTCTCCCCGAAACCCTAACCCTAGGCCGTGCTCTCTGCCGCCATGGCCGCCGCCGCCCCTCTTCGCATCGCCGGCGATTGAAGCCGCCTCGGAGCCAGCCGAAGCAGCCGTCGTCTCCGCGCCGTCTCCTTCTCCCTCCCCACGCAAGGAATCGGGCCGGGGTGCCCGGAGTCGCCGCCTCGGTCCACGTCTACACTGCGGCCGGCCGAGCCCGCCGGGCACCATTCCGTCGCCGCCGTCCCTCCTCCGCCGTCTCCGACCACGGAAACGTGCTCTTGGTGAGCTCCTGCGGCTCACGGCCTTCTCCTCCCTCTCTCCTTCCCGCTCTATGCAGTGCACCACCGTGCCCGCCGCCCGCCGCCGCAACATTGGTCGCCGCCGGCCACTCCGGCGACCATTTGGTCCACTCCGCCGCTCCCCGTGCTCCCCTCGGCCTTCCCTAGCTAGTGGCGCCGTTGCCTTCGCCCAATTCCACGCCGAGACCACGAATCGATGATCAACCCGCAGCAGCACCCTTGATGACGTCACGTGACGTCACAGTTCATGTTTTGGAATTTCAGAAAAATGCAGAAAATAGAAAAGGCCATATCTTTTAATTGGTACATCCAAAAATTGCAAACAAAGTATCAGAGAGTTTGTAATTTCCTAACTTACCTAAATATGTCACTCATTCATGCAAATGAATTTTTGAAAATGAAGTTTAAATATGAAATGCAATTCATCTGTGAGATATTCAAGTTTTTAGAAATTCATATCTAGAGTTTTATAATTCAGAAAAATGCAAATAATATGTCAAAATGCTCAGCTAAATAAACTCTACGTGTTAGTGCCATTAGTTGGATTTTTGGTTAAACTTAAATTTCCTGTTTTAATTAAATTAAAGAAAATGGCAGATTTAAATCACAATTGGTAAATTCATAACTTAATGAATATTGCTTCAAAAATTATAAATAAGACTATAAATGTTCAGGAAAACAACATCTAAATGTTAGTTCCATTTTCCACATGACAATGAACATTTAAATTGCTGTTTATTTAAAATCCTTAGAATGGCAGATTTAATTCCCACCTTAGACAATCCATAACTTGAGTTTTAATCATCCAAAAATTATGTTTAATAGCTCAAAATGTTCAGCAAGCAATGATCTACAAGTTTATGTCATTTTATAGAATTTTAGATTTAATATTAGTGCTGTTTACCAAAAATTACTAAAATGGCAGATTTAAATCAATTTTTGGGAATATCATAACTTGGTGAATATTAATCCAAAAAATTGCAAATGATATACCAAAATGACCAGCAAAGCAAATGCTATCTACCTATGTTAATATCACAGCATGCAAATAACTTTTACTTTGATGTCATTTTCAAATTGGTTAAAATGATTTCAATTGCTTAACCGTTTAAATCACTATTTCCTCACCGTTAATCGGAAAAATGCAAACAAGGTACCAAAATGATCAGTGGGTTAATATCTATCAAATAATGTCATTTTCATGCATATTTACCTCATATTTCAGTACTGGACATTTTGGATATTCACCTAATTCACTACGTTAAAGATGGAGTTTTGACCCGTTGATCGCAATAATTATTTTAGGGGTTCCATTTAACTTGTGGGAGATGCCCAATACCTTTTCAATGCATAATATGACCATATCATCATGATTGTGCATTGCACCTTGTCTTCTTGTTATTTATTTCCTTTCTTGTGTTGTTTGTGTTTCGGTAGATTCTGGAGTCGAGGTCCCACCACAATACCTTGACAACCAGCGCGACCAGTACTACCAGCAAGGCAAGAGCTAACCTAACCTTCTTGGCATATCTCATATTACCCAAGTATTTTATCCACCATAATATTGCATTCGATTCTGGTGACAAGTTTTGGTCAGTGTATATAATATCCTATCAATTGCATGTTCCCTGAACCATTATCTGTTTCCCCACCTATGAACCATAGGTTGATGTGTTGGCCTGAGATATTTCATATCTGTTGTATTTATGCTTAGATATGCTTAGCCATGCTTAGTCGAATGCTAGAGTTGTCCGTTGATTATTTCCATAATTGTGAAGTGAATGGAATGTTCGGACAGTGGTGGAGACTTGTGTTGATAATAAATTGCTAAGAAGGCTGGGATGAGTTGCCATCGGGGATGGTGTTTTGTCTCGTTCTGGCCCCTAGGTGTGAGTTCTTATCGCTTGAGCCAAGAACCGAGCGTGCTTCCAAAGGTGGGAGTATGGGCTCCTTACTAACCGAATAATTAGTGCGGGCGTATCCAAGGGTCCTCTAGTTTGCGCTTTCCATTTGCGAGTGTGTGGCCGAAGAAGATGATGATGATGATGATGGTGGTGATAGGAGTGGCGATGGGGCAGGGTGTTGAAATAGGCGCTGAACTTGTCCTGTCGTCACGATGGCCCTTGGATAGTCTCATGCTTTGTAAAGGTTTAACCACGCCCGCCCTGCCGGCTTTCCCCGGAAGAGAGCTAAATTGCATAGGCAAGGGGTCGGACGGTACCAATGGTAAAAACAGTACACCCCTGCAGGGTTTAATCTTTTCGAAAAGCCGTGTCCACGGTTATGGACAAATCTTGGTGAGATAGGTGAGATCATAGAGAACCTGAACCTTTAATCAAATGGCAGCTAGAGGTTGCATAATCAACGTGTGATAAAGGTTCATTTCCTCGAGGGTGATTCGAGGGAGTGCCTTGGTGGAGATAAGTAGTGTTTCTGAATACGGTAGGTTCCCCGTGAACCGAAGAGAAAAGCGTTACCCTCTTATCCCCTTATGAAAACCTTCTGATTAGACGATGCCATGAGTCCTAGTCTTCGGAAGGAAAAAACCAGCTTTATGCAAAACAACTACTTATATAGCTTTGAAGCCTCCGTCAGCATCGGGCCTATATCGCCCTACTAATTCTTGCGAGTACGTCGTACTCAGCCTTGCTTTGTTGATTATTATTTGTTTCAGAGGAGGACGCCACCGAACTGGAAGGTGGGTTCTATGTTGACTTCGACGAGTAGTCTGGGGTTCCCAGGTGGCAGCTTGGGACGTCATGGAACAGGCTGGCACGGGATAGTTATCTGTAGGCCTCTTAGGCCATAATTTGGATCTTGTTGTTTAGACAACTTTAATTTGCTTCCGCGTGTTGTAATGATGGGTCAGTGACCTCTGATGTGTCATTTGCTATCTTTCTCAATTATATGAGTTGAACTATGATATCTTTGTGTCGTAGAGTCTGTGATGTGCCAGTTCGTTCCACAAGTCTCGGTCTCTTTACTATACATGGAAGCGATGTCTGAGCTTATGGCATGATTGAGGTGTTGTGTGCCGATGATCCATTCCGAGCACACCTGCCAAGGAGTATTGGCCTGGGATTGGTAAACCCAGTAACCCTCAATTGTGTAGCATGACCGGTTACAATGTTCCACTGTATAGTTCTGGGGTCGGGGCGCTACAGAACCGGGATTAAAGCCTACCGGTGTTCTGGCAGTTTGAACCGGGACTAATGCTCCCATTAGTCCCGGTTCGTAAGGAGACCGGGACTAAAGGTGGCAGAGTCTCTGGACGAAAGCCCTGTTTTCTACTAGTGTAAGGCTCACAGCCGCCAAATTCATTCGTGAAGTTGTCCACACTGATTGGTTGGCAAATCCCGTGCTAGTCCCAAAGAAGAACACCTCGGAGCTGCTTATGTGCATTGATTTCACCGGCTTAAACAAAGCCTTCCCTAAAGATCCGTTCGCTTTACCGCGCATCGATCAGGTCATTGATTCAACCACCGGCTCAGAGATGCTATGTTTCCTGGACGCTTATTCGGGTTACCATCAGATAAAGATGAAGGAGTCAGATCAAATCAAGACATCCTTCACTACGCCGTATGGCAATTATTGTTATGTCACAATGCCGTTCGGCTTAAAGAATGCCGGTGCTACTTACCAAAGGTGTATGCAGTGGTGTTTGGACAAACAAATTGGCCGCAATGTTCACGTCTATGTTGACGACATTGCAGTCATGTCGAAGAAGCGTGGCGATCTCATCGCCGATCTGTCGGAAACCTTTGCAAACCTAAGGGAGTACCAGATGAAGCTTAATCCGGCAAAATGCGTCTTCGGTGTACCCGCAGGCAAGCTTCTGGGCTTCATTGTTTCCCAAAGGGGAATTGAAGTTAACCCGGAAAAGATAAAGGCGATTCAGAACATCGAGAAGCCGACTTGTCTGAAGGACATACAGCGGCTTACGGGTTCCGCTGCGGCTGTCAGCCGTTTCATCAGCCGGCTTGGAGATAAAGCTTTGCCTCTGTATAAACTCCTCAAAAAGTCGGATAGTTTCGTCTGGACGGAGGAAGCAGAAGCAGCCTTAGCTCAGCTGAAGTATACATTGACGCATGCTCCAATCTTGGCGGCTCCAAAGGAAAGAGAGCCACTCTTGCTCTATTTGTCGGCCACAAACTTTGTTATCAGTGCCGTCATTGTAGTTGAGCGCCTGGAAGAGGGAAAGCAATGGCCGGATCAGCGCCCCGTCTATTTTATTAGCGAGGTATTCTCAGATTCAAAGCAGCGCTATCCCCACTACCAGAAGTTAGCCTATGGCGTATTCTTTGCCGCCAGGAAACTGCGTCATTACTTCCATGATCACACAGTTACGGTGGTCAGCAAGGCTCCGTTAAGGGAAATCATCAACAATGCCGACGCAACGGGTCGAGTCGCCAAATGGGGCATCGAATTAGCAGCTTTCGACATCCAGTACAAGCCGAGGACCGCCATCAAATCTCAGGTCTTAGCCGACTTTGTTGCAGATTGGACAGAGGCGATGGAAAGCACACCTTTGCCGGATTCTCAGTACTGGATAATGCACTTCGATGGCTCGAAGATGAAGGAAGGCTCGGGGGCTAGGAGTAGTTCTAAAATCGCCTAAGGGTGATAAGCTCAGCTATGTTCTCCGAATTCACTTCAACGCCACCAACAATGTAGCAGAGTATGAGGCTCTCCTTCATGGTCTTCACATGGCTAAGGAATTGGGAGTACAGCGCATCCTCTGCTATGGCGACTCAGATCTGGTTGTGCAGCAGCTTGATGGTTGTTGGGACACAAAGAGTCCCACAATGGCGGAATACAGAAGAACAGTCGACGAATTCGGCCGATGCTTTGCCGGCTTAGAGGTTCGACATATCTCCCGAGATGACAATGAAGCTGCTGATGCCTTGGCCAGAATAGGATCCAAGAAGAAGGCAGTGCCACCAGACGTATTCCTCCATCACCTTCACAAGCCGTCCATCAAAGGCGGCGATGAAGATTACCCTTTGTCGGCAGAATCAGTTCAGGTGTGCTTGGTAACCCCAGATTGGACCACACCTTACATTGATTTCATGGTTAATAAGATACTGCCCAAGGACGACGAGGTGCTAAGCCGTCAAATTGAGCGTCGAGCAAAGGCGTACACGATTATTAACGGGCAACTCTACAAGAGGAGCACATTCGGCATCTTTCAAAGATGCGTCTCTCCAGAGGAAGGACGGCAAATCTTAGAAGAAATTCACTCCGGCGAATGTGGGCATCACGTGGCGGCAAAGGCGTTAGTCGCCAAGGCCTTTCGGCACGGATTCTTTTGGCTGACGGCTAAAGAGGATGCTATCAACATCGTCAAGACTTGTGAAGGATGTCAGCGCTACGCAAAGCAGGTTCACTTGCCGGCTCAGGAGCTCCGAACGATCCCTATCACTTGGCCGTTCGCGGTCTGGGGGCTCGACATGGTAGGACCCTTTAAGACGGCGAGAGGAGGCTTAACCCACCTGTTGGTGGCGGTCGACAAATTCACGAAGTGGGTGGAGGCAAAGCCCATCAAGAAACTCGACGGAGCTACAGCAACAAAGTTCATCGTCGAGATTACAACTCGATTCGGCATACCGCATAGCATTATCACTGACAATGGCACAAACTTTGCCGTCGGTGAGCTAGCGAAGTTCTATAGCCGATCAAAGATCCGACTCGATGTGGCATCGGTGGCACACCCGCAATCCAATGGACAGGTAGAGCGCACTAACGGCATTATTCTGCAGGGTATTAAGCCGAGGCTTGAAACTCCTTTGCATCGAGCAGCCGGCGCTTGGGTTGAGGAATTGCCGGCGGTCCTATGGAGTATTCGTACTACCACAAATAGGTCAACCGGATTCACCCCTTTCTTCCTGGTATATGGTGCAGAAGCGGTGCTCCCATCCGACATGATCCACGATTTGCCTAGAGTCGCAGCCTACGTCGAAGAAGACGCAGAAGAAGCACGCAAAGGACGGCTTAGATATCCTCGAAGAAGAAAGAGAGTTAGCTCTCCAAAGATCCGCCATCTATCAACAAGATCTACGTCGTTACCAGAGCCGTAGAGTGCGGAATCGATCTTTTCGAGAAGGCGACTTAGTGCTTCGGCTTGTGCAAAGCCGACAGCACAAATTATCCCCGCCATGGGAAGGACCTTTCGTTATCAGCAAAGTCCTGAAAAACGGGTCATATTATCTCCTCGACTTAAGGGATTCAAAGAAAGATCCCGGGAAGAAAGGTCGCAAGAGGAAAAGGCATGTAGATGACGACTTAGATGAGACGAAACGTCCGTGGAATATCGCTCAGCTACGTCCTTTTTACACTTAGCAAATTCTATTGTAACCATGTCAATGTGATCATGAAATAAAAATTGGTTTCTCTCATGTCGAATTCGAGAATCTGTACCATCCTTTATTTCCCTATGATCTTATTGTTAGTCTGTTTACCCGAAATTGCCTGTGTTGCTCTTGTTGGTAAACTCTTTCATGTTGAATCCGCCTTAAGGTGATGAAAAATCAACGTTTTGCCAAATTAATGTTTGTCTGCTAGCTTTTTGCGCCGGGTTGCTTCAAAGCGTTTCGGCACCTAAAGGCGGCACTTGTTCTGAGTCTAAACAGATTGGTCATTGCGTACCCTGTTGCTCAGCGAGTTAGCTTCGCCATAGGTTTGCCGGCGCTTAAAGGCTAAGGCGTCAAGGCCAGATTTAACTGAGGCATAAAATTGCAAGTTTGCAAAATATAAAGCTGATTAACGTACAGCAAAAGGCTAAGTTAGTTCTAGACATATACATTGTTTGGACGGCTTTACATGTTGCCCATTACATTTTCAGGATAGCCGGCTCAACGAGCAAGTTCAGCTCAGGACGATTTCTCCACCGCCTCAGTATCTTCATCTGATTGGACAGGAGTTGGCGGACACGGCATTTCCTTGAAGATGGTGGTCAAGGAGACCATGTTGGCAATCTTGCTGGCATAACCGGAGACGGACCGAAGGATCTTCTTACGATCTTGCTCGTCTAGCGGCGTGCCGTCCTCCTTTTCAAGAGGGAAGCCGGATGCCACTCGCCACGCTTCTGCCTCCGGGTAATGTGCCATCATCAAGCCTAAAGCCGTCTTGGCACCTCCACGAGCACTGGAACGAAGGCGTTCATCGAAGAATGAAGCCGATTCGCTCAGTTCAGCTTCTAAGCTGGCAAGATCCGTCGGGGGCTCGGGGTTGCCGGGAAAGAACTTCTCAGCAAGATCTTTTCCCGAAGAGATAATCTTCGGGATAAGCTCCCCTACTTCCAGAATCCGGTCAAGCCGGTTTTCCGCCGTTAGCTCATGGCCGTAACCCGCTGGAGCTGCAGAAGGGCGAAGTTCAGTTATATTTGCCTAAGACAAAGCGATGAGTTTAAGTTTTTTCGATACTTACTCAAAAGCTGGTTGTCGATGGCCAGCGACTCATCGAGGCGCCTATTAAGCCGGTCCTGGATTTCATTGAAGGCATCCTTGTGGCTTTGCCTCTCTGATTCCAGGAGTTGTTCGGCTTTGGCAAGATTCTTCCTGGCTGTCTCTAGTTCTGCCGCCATCGATTGGTTAAGCTTATTCAGCTCAATATTCTCGTCGTGGAGCCGGTCAACAATGCCGGCGTTCTCGGCAAGATCTTTGGCTTTGATAATGGCGTCTGCAAAACAAAAGTGTCAGCAGTATAAAGGAAAGCCTAGAGCTCAAAAGCTAAAGATTCGGCGTTTGTACCTTGGTATTGAACCCGGTCCGCCTCAAGCCCTTCGATGATGGCGTCTTTTGTCGCCAGTTCAGTCTTGAGCCGGCGCATCTCCTGATTTCGCACACCCAAAGAATTGAGGGTTTCAGCGCCAATTTTCGGTGGATCTGCGTAAGGAATTGCTAAAAGCCTAAAGCTATGTTTACAAGTTAAGGTGGTTGCATGGCGACATTTCATGGCTAGGGGGCTAAGTGTGTGCATTCGCGTTAACTCGGATCACTATGACGGCTAGTCTCAATAACTTAACCCGGCATAGTGCTCGGGGGCTACTGGGTAAGATATTTTACCTGGTAGTGCTCGCGGAGAAGCATCATGCCGGCCTCAAAGCTATCAGCAAAGTAGTTCTGCTGATCTTCAAGGATCTCTATGACATCAAAGGTATCATAGGCCTTGGTATGATCCGGTTCGTCATCCCGGACGGTCGTTCCCTTCTTCCGGGGAAACCGAGGTGCCTTCATGAACCGGCTCATGAATTCCGGCTTGATGCGTCCTGTCCTCGTCGAAGGCTTCGGCTTTGATCGGGTGAAGGATTGGGGCATCATCAGCCGGAGCTTCAGCCCTTGGAGAAGAGGTTTCAGTCACCTTCCCTGTCATCTCCGTCCATTGTGTGGGGGGAGTGACCCCAGCTCTCCCAACAGGTGGAGCCGTCACCATGGCACGTGTGTTATCCTCTGTTGGGTTCGGCTCTGGAACCGGAGGAGTTGGTGGAGGGATGGCAGGAGAGGCTTTCTTCCTCATGGCGACCGTCTTGGTTTTCAACGGAGCGCCTTTCTTCATCCTGCAAAGGTAAAAGATGTTTAGCAAATCCGGCTTTGTTGCAAGGGAAGGAGGAGATGTTATTCAGTCGACTTCTTGCTGGGGATATTGAGCCCAACAAGTGCATCATCGTCTTCAGTCGACTTAGCGCCGCTAGCGGTCGACTGGCCCTTCCTCTTCCGGCTCTCTGCTTGAGCCGAAGAAAAGGTAACGGGACGCTGGATCACTTTGCTGGACGACGACGTGCCAGCTGATCCAGAAGTGGAAAGGCCTGGAATCTGGGGATTAAAACAAGTCAGCTTGTGGCTGAAAAGCCAACATCCCTTCAAAGAATTGAACTTTGTTTTCGGCAAAGTACCTTTGGGGGAGGGTTGGACGCTGTGAACATCGGCATCGATTCTTCATATTGCCGACCCTCGTTGGGCCGGGCTTTGATTAGGCGGTTGAGGCACGCGTGGTAGAGCTCCTCATCCATGTCTTTTTCGCTGGTCCTCATGGGATCAGCATTACCAGTGTACTCGCATAAAAGGCGGGTATGGTGCTGGAGGGGCTGGATCCGTCTTTTGACCCAGCATATTATGGTGTCCTCCCCAGTTAGGGGAGGAGAGCTGGAGGTTAACTCCGAAATCTTCGCCTGAATGGCAACATGGTCTGCCGGCATCTTCGCCGACGGTTTCTTCGTCCAGGACGGCATGGGCGTGCCGGCTATATCTGTGAAGGGGGCAAGGCCCTCAAGCCGGTTCGGTGGAGCCACGTCCTTGCAGTAAATGAAGGTCGAGGCCCATCCCTTTGCCGAATCGACGATTGGGACCTGAGGGTACCAATCCATGTCCCGGCGGCAGTTGAAGCTGATTGAGCCGACCACAAGCAGCTCCTTGTTGACAGTCTGCCTCTTGACTAAGAAGCATCTATGGAAGAAGTCTAGCCTAGGTTTTATACCTAAGTAACCTTCAAATAGAGCTACAAAGCCGGAGATGTATAGCAAACTGTTTGGGGTGATGTTATGGAGCTGGAGGCCGTAGTGGTCGAGTATTTCTATCAGAAATGCCGACGGCGGCAAAGAAAAACCCCTAGAGACGTGGGAGGAGAGAAGTACCCACTCGTCCCGGACTGGGGTTGGATACGGGTCGTCCAAGGCGGATCTCCAAGCCGGCGAAGTAGAGGATGCCGGAGGAATGACGCCATCGGCCGCCATGCTTTTGAGCTCGCCTTCTTCTATAGCTGAGCCGAATGTGTCAGGTTGTTGGCAGCACCTTTATCGCTGCCGGCTTCCTCCTCTTCGTCCTCTCCAGCGCTTGCTCCTTCAGCTGCGGCGTCAGAAGCCTTGGGGGCTTGAGTGGAAGAGGCAGCGGCTTCGGCTGCGGCTTTTGCAAAGGCCACCTCGTCGCGGCCGGGCACGGTGAGGGTGTCCACCGGAGATGGGGAAGATGCAGCTGTAGCGGCGGAAGGCTCGGAGGCGGCGGAGGGTGGCACGGAGACAGCGGCGGCGGCCGCGGAAGGAGAGCCGCCCATCAGCGGAGCCGAATCCGAGGGCGTCGCGTCGATCACCGGTGAGCTTGGAGCGCTTGACGCCATGGGTCTTGGAAGAAAAGCTCGAGATTGGAGGGGATGAGATCTGAGAGATGGACGCTAGGGTTGCAAATGGCGAGTGGCGACGGCGGAGGCGAGACGTCCGGGATTTATAGTGGACGCGTCGTGATCCGCGCAACGGTCACAGGCCGAGTTTTTCGCCACGCGTCACGGATCTAGCTGTTGTGAGACGTTTGCTCTCCTCCGACTCCTCGATTCTCGCGCGGGAAAAACGCTGTTAGCCACTACATTCAAAGATGCTCCTCCACTCACACGTCCGGGTCTAACACAACCATCAAATCGGCGGACGCGTGTCGTTTCACGCTCAAATACTTTTCGGCGTATATAAGTTGACGCAGTTAAATTCGATAAAGCTGTTCGACATGGTTTCAGGGTTCTAGGAATGCTCCAAGACTGAAGACGGACGATGAATTTCCCGGATAGCAAATTGCCGAAAGATTGAAGCCAGCCGCTGAAGTACTTGAAGCTTTCCGGGGACTACTGTTGGGGTTATGCCGAACAGGGGTCCTCACAGAGAAGATTAGAAGCCAGCAAACCAGGGTGGCCCAAAGTGGTGGTAAGCCGAATCCGGCTTACCGGGCGGCCCAGTATGCTAAAGCACGGGAGGCCCATCCGGCTAAGGGGAAGACTCTAGAAGCCGGCCCGCGTTGCAGAAGACTTAGCCCACAAGGCAAGCCCCAAGCCGGGTTAGAGTAGGACTCAGTCCTTAGTCGGTTAGGTTTCCTCCTGTAAGCCCAGGGTCTGGACGCCTTTATAAGCCGGCCCCTGGGACGCCTAAGAGCACGTACGATCCCAACCTCAATCCACTGTAACTCAGCGATATTGCCTTATAGTGAATTATAGCAGCACGTAGGATCTCGCCACCGACATGAGATCCGAAGCTGGGTAAACTCGCCTCTATGTCGCCTAATCACCCCATGACTCCAAAACCCCTCACTCTACCTAGCTCGATGGCACCCCTGCCGCGGCTAGATTCGACAATACCACGACACATGTGGTTAGTGCGCTCAGTCTTGGATCAGCGGAAAAGAACTCGGGTCCTAGGCGACACTAGCAGAACAAAACACCACGATTGGCCTTCCGCCGGTGACTTATCTTTATGAAGTTATTCCCATCGCAACAGAAAATAAAGATTAACATTTTAGTTAAGCCTAGCTATCATATTACCAACAAGACTAGATAAAGAGATAACATGACTCAAGCCAAGCACCTAAGCATGCACTAGGACTCGCAAGGCTAACAAGGTAAACAAACAACAGGTTAATAGGAGGTGGGGGTGTGGCTATATCATGGCTGCCAGGTAAACATGCAAATATGATCGGGACACAAGCATCATGACATAAGGCTAGCAAGGAACAAAAGATAGGACAAGTAAGGGACAGAAAACAAGCAAAGATAGCAAGGGAGTATCACTTGCCTGCAATCCGGTAGAGGTAGCAGAAAAGTCGTTGCTCACATCGACTCATCGTCCTATTCCCGAAGAAGCAACGAACTGGAAGCACAAAAGATGCATTTTACTACTACCGCAAAAGTATCGGCATGTTTATGACATGATGCATGACAAATTAAAGGTTGTCCAATTTTATTCCCTAACACAGGGCAAATCATTTTAAATGGGATCGGTGCACAATCTAGGTGCACCGGACAAACCCCATAATTAAAGTTGGATTAATTCGATTAAATGGATAAAGGTGCGATGTTATTTAATGATGCATGATTTTATATGATACGCATATATATATGGCGTAGGGTTAGGGTTGGGGTCACATATCGGATCGAGGGATCTTCGGGTTCGGGGAGAAAGTAGTCGATGTAGTCGAAGTAGTCGTTCGTCTGGAGTCGAAGTAGTCGAGGTAGTCGACGTCGTGGAAGTAGTCGAAGTAGGGTCATCGTCATGGCGGACCTTGGCGTTCCGAGCATCGGGGTCAACGGGGTCCACAGTGATCGGGGGTTGGTGTTCACGGACGCGCACGAAGGCGGCCGACACAACTCGGACACGGAGAACTTGGCGGGTTCCGGCCGGGGTAGAACTTGTCGTATCCGTCTTCGGTCATTGGGTCGGAGAACTCGGATTCACGGAGTCAGGGTACTCGGTCGTCGTGCTCGATTGTCGGGGATGATCTTGTCGTTGCACATTTCACGGTCGTCGTGGAAGTAGTCCTTGTCGAATCCACACGGTCGGATTTCCGGCTTCACGACGGGATCGGAAATGGGAACTTGGCATCGGGATCGGCTTCACGGAGGCATCGGGGAACCACTTCTCGATGGGGAAAGCGTCGGGCAAAATTCCACGACGGGGACGGCAACGGAGACACGGTGGGAACGACCGTCGGGGAAACGGGAAACGCCGGGAACGGGAAGCGGCCGTCGGGAACCGCACCGGGAACGTCGGGGAACGGGAACCTCCACGGAGGCAACCGGGAGCAGCAGCAACATGGGCACGATAGCGGGCGCGGCACGGGGACACACCGGTCGTCGGGGAAGAGCACGATAGCAGCACAGAGATCATGGATAGGGCACGCACAGGAGGAGGTCACGTGGTGGAGGACGGAGAGAACAGAGCAGGAGCTTGGGGGCGGGTGGTGGCCTGCTCGGGAGGAGGGCGAGGAGGACAACAATGGGAGGAGTTGGCCGGCCGGAGAGAGGGGGGGCCCATGGCCGGGAGGAGCAAGGAGGGGGCCGACCGGAGCTGGCTGGGGGCAGAGGCCGGCAGGGGAGCTGGCCGCGGGCTTGGGAAGGTGCGGTAGCAGGGAGGCAGAGGTGGAGGCGGGGACGGACGCGGAAGGCGAGGATATGTGCGTGGGACGGCAGGGACGGACCGGCGAGCTCGGGGATAGGGCGGCCAGGGGCGCAGAGGAGCTGCACCGGGGGGAAGAGAGGACGTCGGCGCAGAGGAGCTTGGGGATCGATGGGCTCGCGTGCGGGTGGAGGAGGAGCAAGGTGGAGGGGAGCAGGGGAACGGAGGGGTCGAGCAAGGGCGACGAGGAGGTGTGGGTCAGGTCCGGGGAGAGAGGATGCTCGGGTGGAGGAAGAAAGAGATAAGAAGAGAGAGGAAAGATAGGGTCAAGGACCTAATTGCAAAACAAAAGGACCCGAGTGCAAGGTGGAAGGATCTGTTCGCGAAAAATAGGAAACAGAGGAGGGTGGCTGCAAGAGGCAGGGGGTGGGTATGGAAAAAGCCAGGGGGAAACCCTAGGGCTTGGAGGTTAGGTGGGCTTGGGCCAGGACTAGGCTACTCTCTCGCGTATCAAAATTATTTTTCTTTTGCAAATTAATTTGGCAATTAATTTTAGAAAATGGAGACGAACGTCTCGGAAAAACTTTTGCGACAATTTTAGAAAAATAAAATAGGGTCTAATAAAAAATAGTTTTTGTTGCCAAAAATATGCGAAGCGCATGATGCTGATATCATGATGATGCAAAAAGAAAAACAAACAAAATTATAATTTGGTGAAAACCCCGGGACATTACAATGTCTTTATTGTTGTTAATGCTAACTATGTTCCCGTTGATTTTATTGTTATGGACATTGAGTATAATGCTTCTTGTCCTATTATTTTGGGGAGACCGTTTTTGAGAACCGTTGGTGCTATTATTGATATGAAAGAGGGAAATATAAGATTTCAGTTCCCCCTTAAAAGAGGGATGGAACACTTCCCTAGAAAGAGAAAGAAGCTTCCTTTTGAATCAATCATAAGGTCAAGCTATGCTCTTGATGTTGCAAAGGACTCCAAAAAGACTTGATATTTGGTATTGCGCCTAGCTAAAAGGCGTTAAATAAAATCGCTTGTTGGGAGGCAACCCATCTTTTACTTTCAGTTTGTTTTTGTTTTTCTTGAGTCTTGAAGTTGTTGCCTCTGTAGAAACTTTGTTGTATTTTTTTTATTTTGGTTTATTGTGCCAAGTTTAGCCTCCAATGCATTGAAAGTGCGAGGTATTGTTTTGCTATCCAGAAACAGATTTCTATCATTCACTGTTCGAAATCCAAAAGTCTCTGAATTTTAAAATTTTCTAATATTTTTAGACAGCAAGCCTGATACTGTTATCTATCTTTCGTTAGTTTTGAGTTTTCTTATTTGAGCTACAGAAGTGTCTCGAAAAATTCAATCTCTACAGACTGTTCAGTTTTTGACAGATTCTGCTTTTATTTTGTATCCGTCTCTTTACTATCATCAAATGTAATACTCTTGGGGAGGAGTGCCACATTGAGGCTTAGTGAACAGTAGATAATGCCCAATAAAGTTGTTTGCAATTTGTCTTGAGTTGAACACATGTGCATTTTAATTTATGAGCACTAACCCTCTAATCAGTTTACTAGAAGTTTTGTGCGAAGGGAATTTTTAAGTTCTAAAGGAGAGGATAATGAAGAAATTGAAGATGGATCAGAGCTCAAGCTTGGGGATGCCCCTATGGCACCCCCTCTGAATATCAAGAATCATCAAGCGTCAAAGCTTGGGGATGCCCAAAGCATCCCCTCTTCTTTATCGACTATCATGAGGTCGTCTTCGTTAAACTACGTTTTTATCACTTACATATTATGTGCTATGCTTGGAGCGTCTTTTAATTTCAGTTTTGTTTGTTTGTTTGCTGGTCATATCCTTGTTGGATCCTAGCTTTATTTGTGTGGGAGAGAGACACTTATATCTTTGCTTCGCTTATATCTTGTTGAGTATTCTTAGCTACTGTTTGTTTGCTAGTATGCTCTCGATTTTAGCTTTTATCTTGTTTAGAGCTGCTAGTAGTTGATGTTAAACTCTCTTGTTCTTCACTTATACTTGTTGGAGAGTTGTTATTGATAAATTGGTTGAATTGTCAAAGTGACAAAATGCTATTCATGTGATATTGGAATGAAATGAAAGCCTGCATAGTCTTGTAGATTATTGTGTGGATACTTGATACTTCTCATTTGTTTTGAGATATTGAGGTGAATGCTTAAACTTGCTGGTTATTTGAGTGGAATTGATTAGTAAAGAAATACGGTTAAAAGTTTGAAACTGTGTGGTGTTTTGTAGTTGTTAATTCATAAAGCTAATCTTTCCATCAAAAGAATTGTTTGGTCAACAAGGGAGAAGGTGTGGAGCTTTTGTGGTTATGATTGGCTAATGTCTTATGTTACTCTGTTACCGCTTAATGTTAGATGTTTGCTTCAAATACCCTTTTTTGCTAAGCCCAAAAATTCGTACTGAGTGTAGAGTTCACTCGTGCATCCAAATCCCAAAGCTAAACTATCTTGCCAGCTGAGTCCACCATATCTACCTATGCATGGTATTTCTTGCCATTCCAAGTAAATTTGTCATGTGCTACCTTTAAAATATTCAAAATACTCCTTTTTGTGCCTCTGTTTTAAAGTAATGAGGAAGCTGTAGAGAGCTAGATATAACTTGTGACGAGCAAGGTCATTTCCTCCCTTTCACCTGGTGTCGACGGTTTACGTCTTCACTTGAATCAACCCGAGAGCAGCTTAAGCAAAATATAAATATAACTCACCATTCTCCTCCGCGCAATGAAAATCTAAGAAATCAGCTCTAAACATTGGATAGTGGTGAAACCAAGGAGAAAGAGGAACGTACTCATTCCTCTAAAAACCAGCTTCTCTCACAAGTCTAAAAGCCTTGCTTGTTATGGGGGACTAGATAGCTTCTCTGTTGTGAAATCGTTGACGAAAGTATGCATCTCTCAAAATTGTTTTACTTCTGTTTAAAAAAAAAGCGCTAGCACATGACTAATCCCTGCTTCCCTTTGCGAAGGGCCTTTCTTTTACTTTTAATGTTGAGTCAGTTTTCTTTTCCTTCTATCTCCACCAAAGCAAACATCTAACATTGACCCTGGGTATCATTGATCATATTGCATCGTCAGATTAAACATGAATCTTTATATTGACTTTACCGTTGGAAGTTGAAGATTTTTGCTAAAACTTACATCTTCTTTGTTTTGATTCTCAAACACTTTTGTCATGGAAGTATTACCTTTGAGAATTAATCAAATATGTGGATCATATAGCTTTCATGTCTTTAACATACTATTTATGAAAAGTTTTGCTTTAATGATTCAACTTGGTTATTCATTGCTTTCTTGCTATCAACTATGGACAATTGTTTTGTATCACTTCATTCACATCCTATGCTTTACATTACTATCTTGATCACGATTGTGTTGGTTGCATGTCTCATCAAAAATTATTTTGTTATCACTTAGCTACTCGAGGAAGAGTAGGAGTTAAGCTTGGGGATGCTGATACGTGTCAAACGTATCTATAATTTTTTGATTGATCCATTCTAGTTTTGTGATGTTGTCACATGTTTCTACTATCATATTACATCAGTTTTATTCATTTTTTCGGACTAACCTATTGACAAGATGCTTAGTGCCAGTTTCCTATTTTTGCTGTTTTTCTATTTCAGAAAATTTACTTCTGGAAATATTCTCGGAACTGGACGAAAATTTATGGGAATTATTTTTACGCCAAGATGAAGACGGAGTCCAAAGGGCAGCCTCGGAGGGGCCCCACAGGCCAGGGGCGGCCCCTGCCACGGCCCTAGGGCAACCCGTGGGTGGGACCCACCCCTGCCCGTGGGCCACCTCCTTGGCCCCCTCCGACGCCTATAAAATCACATTAAACCTAAAAACGTCGAGGCGGCCATTATTTTCCAGAGAAGTCATCCCGACGTGTCGTCACCTCAAACCCTAGTTCGGGGGTGATTCTGAAGGTGAACCCGGCACCCTGCCGGAGGGGAGATCGATCCCGGAGGGCTCTTCATTGCCATGCGTTCCTCCGGGATGATTTGTGAGTAGTCCCACCTTGGACCTTGGGTCCATGGCAGTATCTAGATGGTAGTCTCTCTCCCTTGTGCTTCATATCTTATGATCTTGTGAGCTGCCTAACATGATCAAGATCGATTATTATAATGCTATGTGTTTGCTGGGATCCGATGGATTATGAAGTTATGATCAGATTGTGCTTGATTATTATTTGTTGATTTATGTTCTTGCATGCTCTCCGATGTGCGTAGTTACTTTGGCCAAGTGATTGTGTGTATCTCCAAGAGAGAGTATTTACGCTAGATAGCGGGTTCATGCCCACTTTTGTTCTTGGGCACGAGTGACAGAAACGTCAAAGGGCGAGGGTGTGCTATTGCTACTAAGGGTAAAACAGCGGTGTTAAAGTCTATTTTGATATTTAATATTGCTTACTTCATGCGCTTTACTCAATGCAAATGTCTGTTGCTTGCAACTTAATGCCGATGGGTGACAGGCTGGATAGCGATCCCACGGTGGACTTTTTAGACAAAGATGCAGTTGGACTCAACAGTCTTTGTTCATTGTCGTGATGCCTACATAAATATTATCATGTTCTGTTTGTCATAGCTAGATTAAGTTTGTGTTGCCCAGCTGTAATTTGTTTACCCGTCATATGAGTGTTTTATTTACTTGAGAGACTCCACTAGTGAAATCATGTCCCCCGGTCCATCTTTTTACATTGATTGCAACCTTTATTCATCACTTTTCATCATCATTACTCCAATGGTCCATTTTCATATTTTCATCTATTTCACTATACAATTAACCGCTTTGTTTTCTGTGAGACCAGAAAGATTGACAACCTTTCCGCCGTTGGGGGCAAAGTATTTTGATTGAGTGTGTGCAGGTCCACATCTGTTGAAGATTAAACGCCAGAGATCTTCAACATTCACTTTGTTGTTGATTTCAAGGTCCTACTAGTTCGATAAACCTCGGTTCGTTAACAAGGGAAAACTGCTGCTTGCTACATCCACGCCTTCGCTTGGGGCACCACCCAATGCATCATTCACCGATTAGCAGCCTCGTCGATGTACTTCTGAAAGTAGCGCCTTCCGTTGGGCGGCGGTGTTCCTTGCTCATGTAGGAGCCAACCTTTTCTTTTAAAAAGTAGGTCCTTTTGCAGCTCTTAAGATGATGAATAACTTGTATCCTTATTGTCGTTTGGCCTTCGGGTTGAATTGGTGTGAATGAAAATGGGTTTTTTGCAAAATGCGCTGATACCCACAAGTATAGGGGATCATTGAAATCTTCGATGTGTAAGTATTAGTATCGATCCCATGAGGAGTAGAAGGTATAAGTATTTATCCTCTCAAATAAGTGTGTCACTTCTCTTATTATCTATGCACTAGACAAACTAAAATGATTAAATGATGCAAGTGTGTTTGGGTTTTTGGTGTAGAGTTTGCAATAAAGTAAAAAGCTGAAAATAAAATATGACAAGTGAAAGCTCTCAAAGAGAGAAAGCCCAATCCTCTATGCAGCAAGAGGACACACTTGAGTGGTGTGTTTCTCATAGGTGGAAAACCTACATGGATTTCATGGCATAAATATTTCTAGAAAATCAAGGTAAACATTTTGTCAAGTTTTAATATTCTTTGGACGGAGCCATAATTAGGTGTAGTTAAATAAATAAACTGAACCCCTTATGATGGATCATGTGGCCAAGTAAAGGACTGCACAAGAATTATTAAGACATAAAGTCCTACCATAGCATTACACTCTAAGGTCCCCGATATAAATCCCCTACTAATGTAACTTCATGTATTAGACCAAGGTTTACGTGTCCTCCTAGGTCCTACCCATTCTATCACACTAGTGTGATTGCACCTTCATGCATTACTCAATATATGGTGCACTTCATAGATTATACATCAAGACAATCATAAAAGATAAAAACTTGACCAAATACTCAACACAAGTTAAGTGAAAATTATTGCCAATCCATCCTATGCCCCCAGGAACATGAGAGAACTACTCACGACGCGAAGACATGATATGATTCAATGGTATAAGTGATACAACACAATCTAAAAATATAATCTCCCCACAAAACAATGACAAGTAGCAATTCACAAACATGTAGAATAGTACTTAGACAATAGCTAGTGTTCGAACTATCTCAAACAATGAGGGGGGTGAAGTGGATCACGAAGATGGCGATGGAGATGGTGCTGGTCTTGACGGTGGTGTTGATGGAGACTCCGGAGGGGGGATGGAGGAGCCTTCCGGAGGTGATTCCGGCGGCGTTTCCCCCCTCCAATCTTCTCCGGCGGCAGCCTTCTGTCTCCTGTTTCTTGGTTTTGTGTTTCTCCCCCGCCTCCCTGCAAAACTCCTCGGGGGACTATTTTTATAGTCGGGTTTAGGTCAAGACGAAGCCACGGAGATGAGAACGGATGGCATCGGAGCCACGAGGCCCAAGATGAGGGGTCCCACGCGGACAAGGAATCTGGTCGCGTGGGCCCACCTCTTTTGGCCCTCGGGTCATCATTTGGACGTCGTTTGGGTCCTTATAAGGTAAAAACATTGAAAAATAGGGTTTCTGACAGTGCAGGGTTAATTCCAAAAAAAATGGGGAAATTGTGAAATATTCCCAAAATCAATATAAAACAGTGATATAACCCTTATATGATGCAAATATGATTGAAGTATAAGTAATATAATGCAAAGTTCATGTATGCATTTCACATGCATCAACATCCCCAAGCTTAACCTATACTCGTCCTTGAGTATGAAGGTGTTAAAACTAAACATGGACTTTGCATTTTAATCCTATCAATGGATATCAAAGATGATTGCTATTGCTACATAGAGTCAAATGATTCATTCTTCAAAGGAGTAGCAATATACAAGATGGATTATAAAGTGATATCAAATATTCAATGAAAGGATGTTCAATGATAATTCACAAAGTGTAACATAGAAGAAAGTACTATGGACCAAATGTATGCATAATGAAAAGTAAAAACATCCTATAATGGTCATAGAGTACTCTTGTAAATCTGAATATAAAAGGTGGACACTTTGGAAAGATATATAAATGAGTAGAGGTAAAACTTGAATAAGTTTCATCTAACTTACAAATGCTTCTACTTAAGTTAATGTTTGCAATGTGATATTCATTGGTGTCAAGCTCTCATTACCCCTATCATAACATCTTGAATGGTTAAAGTTTAAAGTGAAAGCAAATATGAGTAGTATGCTTGACAAAGTATGGGTTGAAAGCTTCATGCTCCGTGAATACGAGTACCTACACCACGGTGTTACTCAACTTGGGCTACCAAGCAAGTTCAAATTAAAGTCATTGTAAAAATAGCATCATCAAGAGGGTCAACTAGGGTACCTCTTGTCCCAGGACATGGAATAAGCCCATGTCAAAATGACAAGACAAACAAACATAATGAAGAATCTCAACACCCTTTTTATTCACTATTGGTATAGCTTTTTATTATGAGGTGCATTACTGAAGGTTCACAATAGCATGTAAGTAAATTTCCACCATGAATGATGCATGGCTTAGATTAGCGGCCCAGGTGTCTGTCTAGCCATTTATACAAACTACTTAAACTTACTTAGTTTCCACATTTATTTGGCACTATGATAGGTATCCATAAACAAAAGTACATGATATCAACTAAATAGAATTAAGAGCATGTTGAAAGCTTGCCATGTGACAGCACATATGGGCTAATCCCCAACCAAGACTCTTGTCAAGCTCACAGATTCATGATGACCCACAAGTGTAGGGGATGGCAACAGTCTTCACAGGTAGTTTGACCCTAATTTATTGATTCGACACAAGGGGAGCCAAAGAATATTTATAGGCCTTAGCAGTTGAGTTGTCAATTCAACCACACCTGAAAAGGATTTTCTCGAAGCAATTTATCAGTAGTAAAAGTGATTTGATGGCAGCAGTAGAATAGTAACAGCAGTAGTAAAATAAAGACAACAATGATAACGGTAAAAGTAATGATTGTAAACAGCGCGATTAAAACACCGTAGGCATAGGGACAGATATACGGGCATTGCATGAATAAGATAGCTCATGAAATGAACATAACTAAGCACGAAGCAAATAAATATATAAATATCATCCAAGTATCAAACAGACATAGGCATGTATTCTTAATTTAGCCGTACGTGCTTACAATAAGAACTTGCACGGCATCATTTGTCCTGCCATTCGGTTTCAGCCGGGCCAATTAAGGAACAAATGGCAATTAAGATGTTCCTTTTAATAGAACACCGGATCAAAGCATTAACACACAATGAATACATGTAACCCTCGAGTTGCCAACCATTCCCATCGATGTCCCCGTTTCTGTCACTCGGGGTCTCCGGTTCTGGTGTATAACAAGTGCATACAACTAGTAGATAGGATCCAAACAACAATTATACTCATGCAAACATAAGTGTTCAGATCTGAAAACATGGCACCCGGGCCCAAAGTGACAAGAATTAAGCATAACTAGTTGCACCAATGATGATTAACATAAATAGAGGATGTTAGGCATCGTACCCTAACAATTTGGCATTGAATTACATGAGCAATCTTATTCAATCCCTTCCATCCCCTTGCCTACAGTAGGAAACTACTCACACATGGAGGGGGATGACATGGATGGCTGATGGAGAGGCATTGGCGGTGACGATGGCGGCGATCCCCACTCCGGCAGGGTGCCGGAACAGCGATCCTGGACCCCGAATTTAGGGTTCGTGATGGCGGCGGAGCTCTGTAAGGTTTCTGGAAGTGTTCGGGGGCTCGCGTTTTTAGGTCGAAAGGGTGCTTATAAGCGAAGAGGGGCCGAGAGGCGAGGCCCCAGGGGAAGGGGCGGCCTCCTGTCGCGGCCTGGACCCCACCCGCGGGTGGGACCCGCCCCTGCTCCTGGGGTAGCCCCCCCCTCGCAGTCTTCTGGCTCTGTGGCTCTTTTCCTTCAAAAATACTTTTTATAATTTTTCTGGACTTTTCCGCGAACTTCTGAACCCTGCACAAAAGAAAGACACCAAATGCAATTCTGTTGAAAACAGTGTCGGTTCGGGTTAGTTCCAAACAAATTCATTAATAATCAGAGGCAAAACAATAGCAAAGTGTTTGGAAAAGTAGATACGTTTGCGACGTATCAGCTCCCCCAAGCTTAGCTTATTGCTTGTCCTCAAGCAATTCAGTTGTCAAACTGGATGCGATAAAAGAAACTTTGACAAACACATTTGCTTCATTTAGAGCATAGAAATTTAAACCATGATCAGTATTTTAATAAGCACAAGAGATATGCAAGATAGATTATGAAGTGATATCAATTACTCAATGCAAGGATGTTCAATGATAATTCACAAAGTGTAACATAGAAGAAAGTACTATGGACCAAATGTATGCATAATGAAAAGTAAAAACATCCTATAATGGTCATAGAGTACTCTTATGAAATCTGAATATAAAAGATGGACACTTTGGAAAGATATATAAATGAGTAGAGGTAAAACATGAATAAGTTTCATCTAACTTCCAAATGCTTCTACTTAAGTTAATGATTGCAATGTGGTATTCATTGGCGTCAAGCTCTCATTACCCCTATCATAGCATGTTGAATGGTTAAAGTTTAAAGTGAATGCAAGTATGAGTAATGTGCTTGGCAAAGTATGGGGTGAATGCCTCATGCCCCGTGAATATGAGTACCTACACCAACTGGCTACTGAACTCGGGTCACAAAGCAAATTCGAGTTTTAAAGTCATTACAAGTAATAAAAGCGTCATCAAGAGCACCAACTGGGGTACCTCTTGTCTCAGGACATGGAACAAGCCCATGTCAAAATGACAAGACAAACAAACAAAATGAACAATCTCAACACCCCTTTTATTTACTATTGGTATAGCTTTTTATTGTGAGGTGCATCACTGAAGGTTCACCATAGCATGTAAGTAAATTTCCACCATGAATGATGCATGGCTTAGATTAGCGGCCCAGGCGTCTCTCTAGCCATTTATACTTACTCCTCAAACTTACCAAGTTTCCACACTTATTTTGCTCAATGTTAAGCATCCATAGACAAAAGTATCAACTAAATATACAATTAAGAGCATGTTGAAAACTTGCCATGTGACAGCACATATGAGCTAACTCCCAACCAAGACTATTGTCAAGCCCACAACTTCATAATTTTAATCACAATGGTTCATGTTTATTAAGTGCAATAAAAGTAAAGTGTGCATCAAGTTCGTGAGAGCTTTTTAACCAACTTTTCCCATGACAATCAATAAAATAAGAAATTTAATTAAGAGGTATAGATAATACAAAATAACATGATAAACATACTCGGAATAGCATAAAGCTAATAGGTAGATATGGTGGACTCACTGGAAAAACTTTCGTTGAAGGTGTTGGACAACAAGTTTTTGCTTGTTGGAATTTTTGGGCTAGCAAGAGGGAGAAAGTTGACTGTCTAAATGCATGCATAAGTGTCCATAGAACTAACCAATCCATGTTAAACAAAGTAAAGTAGCATTCAGCATCAAAACACGAATAAGAGATTGCTCTTGATAAAACACTTGTAAATTAATACTCACTAAAAGCACATGATTCATGCAACTATATGTATCTTTTTGAATCAACTCAAACATCTCTTTCCCAATCTTTTTTAATAGCATCCAACTTAATTCAACCCAAATTTCCAGTAGCTCTCTCATATAAAATGATAGTGTTGGTCTCAAGACAAACAAAAATAAAACCGAAATAAAAAGCAAATAAAAGACGCTCCAAGTTTATGCAATAAAGTGCATTGGTCGAAAA
This sequence comes from Puccinellia tenuiflora, assembly GCA_012064385.1. Lineage (NCBI taxonomy): Eukaryota > Viridiplantae > Streptophyta > Magnoliopsida > Poales > Poaceae > Puccinellia > Puccinellia tenuiflora. The sequence goes on from QRDG01002101.1 coordinate 57,146, forward strand.
ACAGAAGTTAGACATGTGCAAACCGAGAGTGTATTGGTCCAGTGGGATATTCTTCACATCCCCAAGCTTATGGTCTTCACCATCCTTGGATAGCTCTTGGTGCATCTCCTCTAATCCCTGTGAAAAGACTTCAAAACACCGTTTCTCCCATTTCTTTTCTGTGGGGTGACATTAGTAGTGATAGACAAATGAATTGCTTGCTGCATAAAATCCTTAAACAAAAATTCATATGAATGTCCAGAAAGTGTATAATGTTGTATGCCTACTTATAAACTCAATTGGATAAAAAAGATTCAAGTTAAAAGTTCAAATAATGCATAAAAAAAAGGGACAGAATCTGTCCAGAAAAACAGCAGCAGCATAACGCATTTTTATAACCTACTTAAATGTGTTGAAAAATTCTGAAAACAATCATACTTATAGAGGATGAAAAGTTAAAACTACAGTTAAAATATCAGCTCATTCGGAGTTACAGAATAGGAATGAAAAATCATACCATGCACAGATTCATGCTGGAATAAAATCTCCGAATACAATAAGCAACTTTTTCAATCCAAAATGGGTAAAACTTGGCACATTATTAAAAATTCCAGAAACAAAACTAAAAACCAAATCTCTTGTTACAGCAAGACGACACAAAGAAAATAAAAAATAAAAACAACTGGGTTGCCTCCCGTAAAGCGCTTTCTTTATAGCCATATAGCTAGGCATGATAGTTTTAATGATGCTCACATGGGAATAAGAATTGAAATGCAAAAGAGAGCATCAAAAGAAAAGTATGAAACACATTTAAGTCTAACCCACTTCCTATGCATTGTGATCTTGTAAGAAAATAAATCATTGAAACACAAAGCAGGTATCATAGGAAGATAAAATGAGAGCAATTCAAGACTTTGAACTTAAAGAGAGGAAACGTAATAATATTGAAATGTTTAGAACCATGTTTTCCCCTCTCATAATAGTTACAATTAGTGGAACCAAATTTGATAAAACAACTATTAGATTGGTGCAACTTTGCAAACTTAGGAACATATAAAGGATTATTAAAACTATCATGTAAGATATTAGCATGTTTTCCTCTCTCAAAATAATTGCAAGAAACATCATAAACATTATTGTTGTGGGTGTAATGGTTATTAGTGCAAGATAATTTCAGCCCACATATGTACTTTTCAACATATAAAAGCTTCTCCATGGTGTGAATAGGATAATTCAAAAATAAAGTAGGACTCTCATAAGTGAGAGTGTTGTCACAAGCAGCAAGTATATCATTTTTATCCCCACATAATTTAGTAACAAGTTCTAAACATGGAGGATTATCAAGAAAAATAGGACCATCATCTAGAGTACTATCATAAAACATGTCTAAACCATACTCCTCGTCATCATCAAAATTATTATCAATAATGTTATCATTAGGTATAGGTTGATAGTCCTCCTCATCATCAGAATCATAAAAGCAAAGTTTATCATCAATAAAGTCTTGAGTGTTACCCTCATCCATAGGTGGTGAAGGTGGAAGTTCCCTCTCTTAATTCTCTAGTTGTTCATCATTTTCATCATCTTCTTGGGGTTGCACTGGCATCCCCAAGCTTAGGTTTTTATCCTCCTCTTCACATTCTTCTTCTTCCAAGCTTATGTTATTATCATCTTCTTCCTGCAAAACATCAGTACTTTCTTGGGCGGCAAGAATTCTTTCCTTAACATAAACATTATCACTAAATTCTTTTTTGCAAAGTTGGAGAATATTAGAAATTTGTCCTTTCATTACACGAGCTACATGACTAGTTTCAAGAAATAAATTAATAAGAGAGTCTATCTCATGGGCTCCAACATAAGCAATATATTTCTCAACTTGTTCTATATCAGGGCAAGAAAATTCATCTTCACGATAACAAGCAATTATAGGATCACTGTTATGCTTACATTGATAGTGGGAATGTTTAACAACTCTTCTATTGCAACAAGTTATACTAATTCACAAAACTGAATAGCTATTTTGTGAAGAGCTTCAAGCAATTTACGCATTCTTGTTCCCTCTTCGGTTGATTCATATTCAAAGTAGGCAAAAACAGTGAGTCATTGAAAACAGTGAGCCATGAAAACGGCCAAAAAATGACCGAATCGATGAGTTCTAACGACGTCCCAATTACCGTATACCGGGGGTCATGAGTCATTGAAATCATCCCCGAAGGCAAAAACAGTGACCTATAGCCCATGAAACAGCCAGAAATGACCGAATCGACGAGTTCTAACGACGTCCCAATTACCGTGTACCGGGGGTCATGAGTCGTTGAAATCGTCCCCAGAGCCAAAAACAATGACCTATTGCCCATGAAAACGGCCATAAATGAGCGAATCAACGACTTCTGACGACGTCCCAATTATCATGTACCGAGGGTCATAGGTTGTAGAAATTGTCCCCGAAGGCAACAACAGTGACCTATAGCCCAAGAAATTGGCCAGAAATGACCAAATCGACGAGTTCTGACGACGTCCCAATTACCGTGTATCGGGTGAGTCGTTGAAATCGTCCCCTAAGGAAAAATATTGACCTATAGCCCATGAAAATGGCCCGAAATGACCGAATCGACGAGTTCTAATGACGTCCCAATTACCGTGTACCGGGAGTCAAGAGTCGTTGATATCGTCCCCGAAGACAAAAACAATGACCTATAGCACATGAAAACGACACGAAATGACCGAATCGACGAGTTTTGATGACGTCCAATTACCGTGTACCGGGGGTCATGAGTCGTTAGAATCGTCCCCAAAGGTAAAAATAGTGACCTATAGCCCATGAAATCAGCCATAAATGACCGAATCAACAAGTTCTAAAGACGTCCCAATTATTGTGTACCGGGGGTCATGGGTTGTTGAAATCGTCCCCGAAGCCAAAAAACAATGACCTATAGGCCTTGAAAATGGCCATAAATGACCGAATCGACGAGTTCTAACGACGTCCCAATGGCCATGTACCGGGGGTCATCAGTCGTTGAAATCGTCCTTGAAGGAAAAAACAGTGACCTATGGCCCATGAAAACGGCTAGAAATGACCGAATCGATGAGTTCAAATGATGTCCCAATTATCGTATACCGGGGGTCATGGGTTGTTTAAATTGTCCCCGACGGCAAAAACAGTGACCTATAGGCCATCAAAACGGCCAAAAATGACCGAATCAACGAGTTCTAACGACGTCCCAATTACCGGGTATCGGGGCTCATCAATCGTTGAAATCGTCCTCGAAGGCAAAAACAGTGATCTACGGCTCATGAAAACGGCCAGAAATGACCGAATCGACGAGTTCGAACGATGTCCCAATTATCGTGTACCGGGGGTCATGGGTTGCTAAAATCGTCCCCGGAGCCAAAAACAGTGACCTATAGCCCATGAAAATGGCCATAAATGACCGAATCAACGAGTTCTGACGACGTCCCAATTATCATGCACCGGGGGTCATGGGTCGTTGAAATCGTCCCCGAAGGCAAAAATAGTGACCTATAGCCCATGAAAACAGTCATAAATGAGCGAATGAACGAGTTCTAACGACGTCCGAGTTATCGTGTACCGGGGGTCATGGGTTGTTGAAATCGTCCCCGGAGCAAAAAACAGTGACCTATAGGCTATAAAACAGCCAAAAATTACCGAATCGACGAGTTCTAACAACGTCCCAATTACCATGTACCGGGGATCATGAGTCGTTGAAATCGTCCTCGAAGGCAAAAACAATGACCTATGGCTCATGAAAACGGCCAGAAATGACCGAATCGACGAGTTTGGACGATGTCCCAATTATCGTGTACCGGGGGTCATGGGTTGTTGAAATCGTCCCCTGTAAAAGCCCCAGCCCAGTAATGAAAAATATGAAGAATTTTTCAACTTAGCAAACCAAATCATTCTTGGATTTCCAAATGGTTTAGGAAGTTCCAAGTTTACTTTTGAAAACCAATTCTCAATTTCCAATTTTGTCAAATATGAAATGAATTTGAAGATCCAAAATTGGTCCACTTCAAATCCTATTTTTGAAAGCAAGCTAAACCTTTCCAAAATTTCAAACCAAAATCATGGGGAGCTTCTGTTTCATAATAGGAGCCTCCATGATTAATTTCATTATTTTTGTACATAAATAAGTGCTTCAAATAAATATATTTTCGAATTTGTCAAAAATAACCATAATGTAACCCTATGAACAAATCTGGTTCTAAAATTTTTATTTTGGGACAACAATTTTTGTGGAGGTTCCTCAGGACATAGGGAGCCCACCTGAATTTTTCCAGATTTTATAAATTTTCCTGGTGCCTCTTTTAAATCGCCAAAATCTGCTGGGGGACCTTTTTGCAATTAATTCAAATGTTGCGAGGGGGTTTCTGCTAATTCTTCTTTTTCCCGCACAGTGGCGGCCATGGCACTAGCGCCATACCGCCACCTCCTCTGCGCCCATGTCGCCGCCCAGTCCCTCCTGGCCGTGCCCCCTGGTGGACGAGGACCCCCTCCTGCTCCTCACCCCGTTCCCCACTTACCTGCCCCGCTTGTCTCGCTCTCCCTCTCTCCCGAGCTCCCCCGTTTCCGCCGCCATCCTCGAGCTCGACACCGTCATCTGGGACTACCCCGCACGGATCGAAGGGCATAGCTAGCTCCGCCTGGTCCTTCTCCCCCTCCCCACCGGCGGAATCGGGCCGAGGTCGCCGGAGCCGACGCGTGCATCCACGACTTCCCGACCGCGGCCGTCGCCCGCCGGTCTCGATTCCGGTGTCTCCGAACCTTCCCCTCCAATGCCGACCCCTCCATAAGATCCCTGGTGAGGCCAGCGTGCTTGCTAGCCCTCTCCCGCACCCCCTCTTTCCCTCCTCTCCGCCGGTCACCGTCGGTCATCGCCGGTGTCACCGTGTCCTACTAGCCCGGCCTGGCCGCTGCTCGAGCCGGCCTGAGGCCGGACGGTTCGGGCTAGTGCCCGGCCTGACCCCTCGGTCAGGGCCGGCACGGGGCCGGCCGCTTCTGGAACCCTCCCGGCTTGCCAGCCGGTCTGGGCCGGCCAAAGGCCGGTGCCTTCGGGCACCCACCCGGCCTGCAGCCCGGCCTGGCCGGCTTGAGGCCGGTCTGCCAGGGAAAATTGTTTTCCCTTTTGAATTTGAAACAATTTTAATATATTGATAACTATTTGAGTTTTTATCCAAATGCGACAAATTAAATATCAAATTGTTCAGAAAATTAAACTCTACAAGATAGAATAATTGTATTTGTAGTTTGAATTTATAATCTTGCTGTTATTTATGAATTCCTAAAAATGGCATAATGATACCTAATTTGGGAAATTCATAACTTATGAAATAATTAATCGAAATGTCAAATGCTATCAAACCCTGCACTTGTCACATCATGATCACAAATATTTATTTGATGTTTTTCATAAATTGGTAAAAGAATTAAATCCAATTAATTATTTAATTTGCTATTTATTCTTCGATACTCCGAAAATACAAATGAGGTATCAATTTGATCGGGAGAACAAAACCTATTTAATCATGTCATGTTCATGAATATTTGTGCCACTTCTCTAATAATTTAACCATTTATAAACAATGGACATTAAGTTAAATATGGGGTGTTTTCCAAATAATTGCCCTAATTATTTGGAACTCCATTTAATTTGCTAAACAAATTAAATGTCGATATCTTGCACAAACTTGTCATGGAATCATGTGATTGTGCATTGCACCTCGTCTTCGTGTGATTTATTTGTTCGTTGTATTTCTTTCGGGTATCGATAGATTCCGGAGTCAAGGGTTCCGCTATCTACCCCGACGAGACGTACTACACGCCCCCGGCAGCAAGGCAAGAGATAACCTAACCTTCTTGTCATCTAGCATCCAATGTTTTTATAAACTTAATTTTATCCACCGTAATATTGCATGCGATTCCAATGACAGTTTTGATCAATACTAGGGTATCCTATGAATGCATGTTTTTTCCCCGAGCCAATCACATGTATCCCTACCTATGAACCCTAGAGTTGATGTGTTGGACGGATACAAGTTATAATTGTGGTTAGACATGCTTAGCTATGCTTAGCCGTGCTTAGTCAAATTCTAGTTATGTCCATTGATTAAATTCCATATTGTGTTGATGATGGAATGTTCGGACGTGATGGTTACTTGTAGTGGATAAATTAAATTGTTAAAAGGCTTGGATGAGTTGCCATTGGGGATGGTGTTTTGCCTCATTCTTGCAGCCTAGGAAGAGAGTGCTTTTAGCTAGAACCAAGAACCGAGCTTGCTGCCATTGGTGGGTGTATGGGCGCCTTACTAACTGAATGACTTGTGCGGGCGTATCCAAGGGTCGTCTAGTTCGGTTTTCCATTTGCGTGTGAGTGGAAAAAGAAGATGTTGATGAGGATTTGTGTTTAGGACGTGGCGACGGGCAGGGGCTGAAATAGGCTGGGGTAAACTTGCCCTGTGGCCACAGATGACTCTTGGATAGTCTCACGCGAGGTAAGGTTTAACCGCGCCCGCTCGCCGGCCTTCCCCGAAGAGGGCCAATCAGGTGAGCCGGACGGTACCAATGGGTAAAATAGTACACCCCTGCAGGGTAAATCTTTTCGAAAGCCGTGTCTGCGGTTTATGGACAAACTCTTGGGAAAGGCGGATTAGCTCATAGAGAACATTAACCTTAATTGGTATGGCAGCTAAAGGTTTGCATAATCAACTTGTGATAAAGGTTCATTTCCTCGAGGGTGATTCGAGGGAGTGCCTTTGGTGGAGATGAGTGGTTATGGCTACAAGTAGGTTCGACGAGAACCGAAGATGAAATGTTACTCTCTTATCCCTTTTATGAAAAATATTCTAAGTAGACGGTGCCATGTGTCACTTATGTCTTGTTTATAAAAATTAGCTTTATGCAAAAATAATACATATACATCTTTAGAGCCTCCGTTAATCTTTGGGCCTATATCGCCCCACTAAACTTGCGAGTACATCGTACTCAGTCTCTCTTTGCTGCCTTTATATTTGTATTTCAGAGGAGGACGACACCGAGCAGCTAGGTGGGTTTTCATGGACGTCGACTAGTAGTCCGGGGTTCCCAGGTGGCAGCTTGGGACCGTGGAACAAGCTGGCTGGGATTATTATCTGTAGGCCTCTTAGGCCATGTTTGCATCTTGTTGTTAGACAACACTACCTCGCTTCCGCTTGATGAATTGTTGGATCTGTGATCCTTTTGTGTGTAATATTTGTATCTTTCTCATATATGAGTTGCTATATGAGTTTTTGTGTCGTAGAGTCTGCAATGTGCCAGTTGTTCCACAAGTCTTGATCTCTCTACTATACGTGATAGCGATGTCTGAGCTTATGGCATGATCGAGGTGTTGTGTGCCGATGATCCATTCCGAGCACACCTGCCAATGTGTTTTGGCCTGGGATTGGTAAACCCAGTAACCTTCGATTGTGTAGCATGACCGGTTGCACAACGCTTCACTGTATAGTTCTGGGGTCGGGGCGCTAAAGTTGGTATCAGAGCAGGACTGCCTGTAGGAAACCCTTTCTATTGGTCGATGTCGAGTCTAGTTGAAAAATTATTTTTAACCTAAAAATGAGTTGTGAAAACCTTCTTAGGATTCTTTTTACTCCTCATCCAACTCGCTCTACTCTGATTCTACCTCTATTTGTTTTATGCTTGGTGTCAATGTTTAGGTTCTCGGGGTTTGGGTTCTTACCGTCCAGTTACGACTCGAGTCCTTTGTATCCATTTACTATCGCCGCGATGACGGGATGTCACCGTGTTGCCTAAATCTGTTATATTGTTTGCCATCTTCAATATCTATATCTAGAAGCACCCCAAATGATCTATCCTATCTGTCAAAGGTGTTTACTAACTATGTCATTGTTCCAATTCTTNCATTCCGAGCACACCTGCCAATGTGTTTTGGCCTAGGATTGGTAAACCCAGTAACCCTCGATTGTGTAGCATGACCGGTTGCACAACGCTTCACTGTATAGTTCTGGGGTCGGGGCGTTACAAGTTGGTATCAGAGCAGGACTGCCTGTAGGAAACCCGTTCTATTGGTCGATGTTGAGTCTAGTTGAAAATTATTTTTAAGCTAAAAATGAGTTGTGAAAACCTTCTTAGGATTCTTTTTACTCCTCCTCCAACTCGCTCTACTCTGATTCTTACATCTATTTGTTTTATGCTTGGTGTCGATGTTTAGGTTCTCGGGGTTTGGGTTCTTACCGTCCAGCTATGTCTCGAGTCCGTTGTATCCGTTTGATATCGCCGCGATGACGTGATGTCACCGTGGTTGCCTAAATCTGTCTTAGTGTTTGTCATCTTCAATATCTATATCTGGAAGCACCCTATTGATCTATCCTATTTGTAGAAGGTGTTTACTAACTATGTCATTGTTCCAATTCTTCAGAATGGCTCCTACCCGTCGTGGGGAATCAAGCAATCCTGATGCACCGCCGCCACCCTCAATGGCGGAGGTCCTGATGGCCATTGAGCAAAACCGGCTGCAAAATGAGCGCCTGCTCGAGCAGCTGGCGCAGCAAGGGGCCAGGAGGAACACAGACTGCAACACTCTCACGGAGTTCTTGCGCTCACAACCTCCCACCTTCTCTGAAGCTAAGGAGCCGCTTGATGCGGATGATTGGCTTCGGGCACTAGAGCGCAAGTTTACCGCTCTTCACGTTCCGGTGGCGGAACAAGTCAACTTCGCCACCTACCTGCTGAATGGAGCCGCCGGCTCCTGGTGGGAGAGCCATGTGGCAATGTTTGCCGCAGGCCATGTCTTCACTCGGGAGGATTTCCGTGCCGCTTTCCGTGCGGCGTACATCCCCAAGCCCGTCATGGACCTCAAGAGGAGGGAGTTCCTGGACTTGACCCAGGGACGCATGGACGTCCAAGCCTATGGGCGGGAGTTCAACCACCTATCCCGTTACGCCCCTCGGGACGTGATGAATGACGAGGACAAGCAATACCTCTTCCGCAAGGGGCTCGCACCTCGTCTCCGATACGAGCTCCTACCCTTCAAGTTCACGTCCTACCAGGAGCTCTACAACCAGGCTCTTACTATGGAGCCGGGTAGGAAGGAGCTGGAGGCTTCCAAGAGGCCAGCTTCCACCGACAACCAGAGCTCCTCTTCTTCTGAGGGCAAGAAGCGCCGGGTATTTGTGCCCTTCAGCGCTGTGCCTAAGGTACCCTCCGCGCTGAAGCCCACCGGGTACTTGCCCCCTCCGCCTCGCCCAGCTACTTCGACCTTGGGTGCGGCTGGAGGCGGCTTTCGACCTCGGCTGCCTGCACCACCGGGGCTCACTTGCTTCGCTTGTGGCCAGCCGGGGCACTACTCCAAGGAGTGTCCTAGAAGGCACCGGCTACCGCAGCACCTGCTCCAGCACCCTCTACCCCAGCCGCCAAGGCTACCACCGTCAGTCGTGGCCGCCTGAACCACGTCTCGGCTGAAGGCGTTGAGGAGGACCCCGGAGTTCTCATGGGTACGTTTCGAATCAATGATTACCCTGCTTCAGGCTTGTTTGATTCTGGAGCATCGCATTCATTCATATCCATATCATTTGCACACAACCATCAAATACCGTTTGAGAACATGGACTCCCCGCTAGTGGTTAAAACACCAGGGTCTCGTTGGCAAACCAAGTGGGTCACTTCCGAGGTTCAGATTACCATAGGCTACCGGTCCTTTCCGTTCCAGCTGATAGCACTGAAGTCAGATGGGCTAGATGTGATTCTGGGTATGGATTGGCTAGTTAAATATCAGGCCAACCTGGACTGTGCTGCCAAGTCTGTCACCGTGGTCCACCCAACTGTCGGGCTGGTGAGTTATTGGTCACCTTTGTCCGTAGTTCCATCCGCTGCCACTCCTCTCTCTCCGGAGATCAGTCTGTGTTTCCTGGAAGGAACCACACCGCCTGAAATGCATGAAGTAGATGTGGTGTGTGACTTCCCCGACGTCTTTCCCGAAGAATTGCCTGGCATGCCACCTGATCGAAGTGTGGAGTTTTTCATTGAATTGGTTTCGGGAACCGCCCCAATTTCCAAGAGGCCCTACCGTATGCCAACGGAAGAGCTAACTGAATTAAAGAAGCAACTTGATGAGCTACTAGAGAAGGAATTCATCCAGCCGAGTAGCTCACCTTGGGGCTGCCCGGTCATCTTTGTCAAGAAGAGGGATACAAATGTTCCTCGACTGGTTGTTGATTACCTACCCTTGAATGCGGTGACCATCAAGAACAAGTATCCCATTCCTCGAATAACTGACTTGTTCGATCAGCTGGCTGGTGCAACGGTATTCTCCAAGATGGATCTGAGGTCAGGCTACCATCAGATTAAAATCCGAAAGGAGGATATTCCGAAGACGGCTTTCACTACCCGCTATGGGTTATATGAGTACACCGTCATGTCCTTCGGCCTCACGAATGCTCCGGCTACATTCATGAGGCTGATGAACTCCATCTTCCACGAGTACCAAGACAAGTTTGTCATCATTTACATCGATGACATCCTTGTCTACTCCAAAACCGAAGAAGAGCATGCTGAGCATCTTCGACTTGTCTTGACCAAGCTTCGAGATCACCGTCTCTATGCCAAGTTCTCCAAGTGTGAGTTTTGGCTAAAAGAGCTCATTTTCCTCGGTCATGTGGTGTCAGTTGCTGGAGTAGCGGTGATACCAGACAAAATTCAGGCAATCCATGATTGGCCAACTCCCAAGTCCGTCAAAGATATCCGAAGCTTCCTTGGGTTGGCGGGTTATTACCGCCGGTTCATCGGGCGTTTTTCCAAAATAGCCAAAGCATTGACTGACCTCCTCAAGAAGAACAAACAATTTGTGTGGTCGGACAAGGCTGAAGAAAGTTTCCAAACCCTCAAGGTCAAGCTCACCACCACCCCGGTGCTTGTCCTTCCTGACACCGACAAGGACTTTGTCGTCTATTGTGATGCATCACTCCAAGGCTTGGGCTGTGTTTTGATGCAAGAGGGCCATGTTGTCGCTTATGCTTCCCGCCAACTCAAGCCACATGAGCGAAATTATCCAACTCATGATTTGGAGCTTGCCGCCGTGGTGAATTCTCTGAAGCAATGAAGGCCCTACCTATTGGGCAACCGTTGCGAGATCTACTCCGACCATCAGAGTCTAAAATATCTCTTCACCCAGCCGGATCTGAACTTGAGGCAGAAAAGATGGTTGGAATTAATAAAAGACTACGATGTGACCCTCAACTATCAACCCGGCAAGGCCAATGTCGTGGCTGATGCTTTGAGTCGCAAGGCCTATTGTAACACCGTGATGGTTGAAAAGGCACAACCGGCTCTCCACGAGGAATTTGCTAGGTTAAATCTGGAGATTGTTCCCTCCGGTTATCTAGCTAACCTCGAGATCAAATCCACTCTTGAGGAGGATATCAAGGCCGCCCAACAAAATGATGCTGAAATCCTAGAGATCAAAGAGAAGATAGCTAATGGGATGGCAAATTGTTTCTCGGTTGATGCCAATGGTGTTGTCTATTTCGGTGACCGTTTAGTGGTGCCCAAGAGTGGAAACACAAAAGAATTGATCCTCTCAGAAGCTCATGAGTCACCCATCTCTATTCATCCGGGTAGCACCAAAATGAACCAAGATCTTCGCCGGCAATTCTGGTGGTCTTGCATGAAGCGCGAGATCGCCGAGTATGTGGCTGAATGCGACGTCTGCCGCCGAGTGAAGGCTGAACATCAAAGGCCAGCTGGTACTCTTCGCCCCATAGCCATTCCTGAATGCAAATGGGATGAAATTGGTATGGATTTCATTACCGGTTTCCCAAAATCACAAAGGGGTAACAATGCCATTTGGGTAGTCGTTGATCGCCTATCCAAGGTCGCCCACTTCCTTCCCGTTCGTGAGGATATAACTGCTAAGCAACTAGCCGAGTTGTACCTTGCACGGATTTTTCCTCTCCATGGTATCCCTTTAAGCATCATATCGGACCGAGGAAGTCTATTTGTATCCAAATTCTGGCAGAGTTTCCAAAGTGCTTTGGGAACCCGTTTGAACCTGAGCACTGCTTACCACCCTCAGACTGATGGCCAAACTGAAAGGGTAAACCAAGTTCTTGAGGACATGCTCCGAGCGTGTGTCATCTCCTTCGGCAAGGGTTGGGAGAAATACCTCCCCCTCGCTGAGTTCTCCTACAACAATAGCTACCAAGCCAGTTTGCAAATGGCTCTCTTTGAGGTCCTTTATGGGAGAAAATGCCGAACTCCTCTCAATTGGTCTGAAACCGGAGAGAGGTCACTCTTCGGTCCTGATGTGATCAATGAAGCCGAGGAGAAGGTCCGTATCATTCGGGATAATCTCAAGGCTGCTCAATCCCGGCAGAAAAGATATTATGACAAGCAGCATCAAGAGGTCCACTATGAAATTGGTGACAAGGCCTACATTCGAGTCTCTCCTCTCCGAGGCGTTCGTCGCTTCGGAATCAAGGGCAAATTGGCACCTCGCTATGTTGGCCCTTTCACCGTCCTAGCCAAGCGAGGAGATCTCTCCTATCAACTTGAGCTACCCTCCAACTTCCCGGATGTGCACGATGTTTTCCATGTCTCCCAACTCCGGCGTTGCTTCAAGGATCCGATCCGTGGGGTTGATCATGAGGCGTTGGACATTCAGGAGGATCTAACCTATCGCGAGCATCCTATCCGCATCTTGGATGAAGCAGAGAGGAAAACGCGCAACAAGACCATCAAGTTCCTCAAAATCCAATGGTCTAACCATTCCGAGGAAGAAGCCACATGGGAGCGAGAAACTAGTCTTCGTCAGGAATATCCCGCCTTCTTCACTCAAGCCTAGAATCTCGGGACGAGATTCCTGTAAGGGGGGTAGAATTGTAACAGCCCCAACTTGGTAATGAAAAATACGAAGAATTTTTCCACTTTTTGTTTTCAAGTTTGCATCATAGCATCCATATGCATTTGCCATTTCTAACTTTCACTTGGAAACAAATTGAAATGGGGAGGCAAACTTCCCAACATCCAAACCAATGCAAATGCTCAACTTAGCAAACCAAATCATTCTTGGACTTCCAAATTGTTTAGGAAGTTCCAAGTTTACTTTTTGAAACCAATTCTCAATTTCTAAATATTGTCAAATAAGAAAGGAAATTGACAATTCAAATTGGCTCAATTCAATTTTTATTTTTGAAACCAAGTTAAACATTCCAAAAATTCAAACTAAAATCATGGGGAGCTTCAATTTTATTGTTAGAGCCTCCATGAATATTTTCATTATTTTTGGAAATGCTTAAGTGCCCTAAATAATTACACTTTGGAAATTTTCAAAAATACCTTTAATTAAAAGCTGTGAACAAATGATGCCCAAAACATATTATTTTGGACCACTAATTTTTGTGGAGGTTCTAAAGGCTAAATGGAGCCTATATGAATTTTTGCACATTTTATAAAATTGTCCTGGTGCCTCTTTTAAATCACTAAAATCTGCTCTGGACCTTTTTGCAATTTATTTAAAAATTGCCAGGGGGTTTTTCGCGAATTATTCTTTCCCTCTCTCTCCTCCACAGTGCCGGTGGCACTGGCGCCATGCCGCCGGCCAAGCCGCCGTGTCCCCCCAACTGTGGACGTCGCCCCGTGGCCAAGCGCCACGACGAGGACGCTCACCTACTCCTCGGCCATTTTTTCCCCTCACCTGCCCCATCGCCTCGCTCTCACTCTCTCCCTCGCGAGCTTCCTCTCTGCCGCCGTCGTTTGGCTCCTCCCCACACGGATCGACAAGCACAGCGAGCACCGCCGCATCCTCCTCATCCTCCCCGTGCCAGGAATCGGACCGGGGAGCCCGTATTTCGCCGTCCCATCCTCGGCTACCTCGGGCACGACCTAGCTCCGGCGAGCCCGATTCCATCGACGCCGAGCATCCCCTCGCCGCGCCGACCGAACCCACGTACTCAAGGTGAACACCGCGTCCTCTCTAGCATTTTTCCCGCGCCCATTGCCCACTCTCACCATCGATTCACCGGCGGCCACCGCCGCGTCCCCGTCCCAGTGATCCCGGCCTGACCGGCCACGAGGCCGGTTGGCTCGGGCAGGGGCCCGGCCTTGCCCCCGGCCTGGGCTCGGTTTGGGCCGGCCAAAGGCCGGATCGTTCGGCCACTGCCACGGCCAAAGGCCGGACCTCTCGGGCTGGTGCCCGGCCTGGCCGGCCTGAGGCCGGCCTGTCTGGGAAAATTGTTTCCCTTTTTGAAATCAAAACAAATTTGAAACTTTAATATCTTTTCAAATAATGACTCAAAAATAGCAAATTAAATACCGAAATGCTCATGAAAACAAACTCTAAATGTTAGAGAAATTGAAATCATCTTTTGAGTTGATAATCTTGCTGTTTATATATGAATTTCTAAAATGGGTTAAATAATACCTAATTTGGAAAAAGCATAATTTATTAAATATTGATCCAAAAATTATGAATAAGATATCAATGTGATCACCCCCTTCAAATGCAATCAAACCATGCTAATGTCACCTCTTGATCACAAATTTTTATTTGATGTTATTCATAATTTAATCAAAAGTTTTAAAGGAAAATAATTAATTAATTCGCTATTTATTCTTCGGTACTCAGAAAATTACAAATAAAGTACCAAAAGGATCGGAAGAACAAAACCTATTTATTTATGTCATGTTCATGCATATTGAGCCACTTCTCTAATAATGTAATGATATATAAGTAATGTGGTCACTAAGATAAATATGGAGTTGTGTCCAAATAATTGCCCTAATTATTTGGAACTCCATTTAATTTGGTAAATAAATTAAATGATAATATCAATGCATCAACTTGGCCTGTCATCATGTGATTGTGCATTGCACCTCTCCCTCATGTGATTTATGTGTTCTTTGTATTTCTTTTGGGTATCGATAGATTCCGGAGTCGAGGTTAACGCCCTACCCCGACGAGTAGTACTACGCGCCCCGGCAGCAAGGCAAGAGATAACCTAACCTTCTTGGCATTTAGCATCCTATTGTTTATAAAATTATTTTATCCACGATAATATTGCATGCGATTCAAATATCTCTTTTGATCAAGATGTAGAGTATCCTATGAATGCATGTTTATCCCCGGAACCATCACATGTGTATCCCTACCTATGAACCTTAGTGTTGATGTGTTGGCCGGAGACAAGAATATAATTGTTGTATTTATATGCTTAGCTATGCTTAGCCATGCTTAGTCAAATGCTAGCAATGACCGTTGTTTAATTCCATAATTGTTGATGTTGATGGAATGTTTCGGACATGGTGGATATGTGGGGTGCTTAATTAAAATGCTAAGAAGGCTTGGGTAAGTTGCCATCGGGGATGGTGTTTTGCCTCACTCTTGCCCCTAGGTGCGAGTTCTTGTCTCTAGACTCATGATCGAGCGTGCTGCCATTGGTGGGTGTATGGGCGCCTTACTGGCCAAATAATTTGTGAGGGGCTTGTCAAGGGTCCTCTAGTTTGCTATTTCCATTTGCGCGTGAGTGTGTGGGTGGAAAAAGGAACGAGAATGGTGGTGTTTAGGATGTGGCCGCGGGACAGGGCGTTGGAGGCGCTGAACCTGTCCTTCCGCACACTGATGGCCCTTGAGTAAGCCTCATGCATTGTAAAGGTCTAACCGCGCCCGCTCGCCGGCCTTCCCCGGAAGAGGGCCAATTAGGTGAGACGGACGGTACCAATGGGTAAAATAGTACACCCCTGCAGGGTTTAATCTTTTCGAAAAGCCGTGTCCGCGGTTATGGACGACTTGGGAACGGATATACGAGATCATAGAGAACCTTAACCTTAATTAATTACTTTGGCAGCTAAAGGTTGCAACTCAACGTGTGTGTAAAAGGTTCATTTCCTCGAGGGTGATTCGAGGGAGTGCCTTTGGTGGAGATGAGAGGTGTTTATGGCTACAAGTAGGTTCGCCGAGAACCGAAGATGAAAAGTTTACTCTCTTATCCCCTTTATGAAAAATATTCTGAATAGATGATGCCTTGGGTCTTTTTGTATCTTTTAAATGAAAATTCTAGCTTTATGCAAAATAGCTACGTTATACAGCTTTAGAGCCTCCGTCAGCATTGGGCCTATATTGCCCTACTAAACTTGCGAGTACATCATACTCAGTCTCTCTTTGCTACCTTTATATTTGTATTTTTTAGGAGGACGACACCGAGCAGCTAGGTGGGTTCTTCGTGGACGTCGACTAGTAGTCCGGGGTTCCCAGGTGGCAGCTTGGGACCGTGGAATAATTTTCATCTTGTTGTATTAGACAACGCTACTTTGCTTCCGCCTGATGAATTGATGGTCTGTGACATTTTGATGTGTAATATTTGTATCTTCTCTTAAATGAGTTGCTATATGCTTTTGTGTCGTAGAGTCTGCAATGTGCCAGTTGTTCCACAAGTCTCGGTCTCTTTACTATACGTGATAGCGATGTCTGAGCTTATGGCATGATTGAGGTGTTGTGTGCCGATGATCCATTCCGAGCACACCTGCTAATGTGTTTTGGCCTGGGATTGGTAAACCCTGTAACCCTCGATTGTGTAGCATGACCGGTTGCACAATGCTTCACTGTATAGTTCTGGGGTCGGGGCGCTACAGAGGGTCTGGATGTTATTCTGGGCATGGACTGGTTAGTCAAGTATCAGGCTAACCTGGACTGTGCTGCCAAGACTGTCACAGTGATCCACCCAAGCTATGGGGAAGTGCATTACTGGTCCCCAACTTCTGCAACTCCATCCGCAGCCACTCCTCTCTCTCCGGAGATCAGTCTATGGTTCCTGGAAGGAACCACCCCGCCTGAAATGCATGAAGTTGCTGTGGTGTGTGATTTCCCCGATGTTTTTCCGGACGAATTGCCTGGCATGCCACCTGTCGCAGCGTGGAGTTTGTGATCGAGTTGGTTCCGGGAACCGCCCCAATTTCCAAAAGGCCCTACCGCATGCCAGCAGAAGAGCTAACTGAACTAAAGAAGCAACTTGATGGGCTTCTAGAAAAAGAATTCATCTGGCCGAGTAGCTCACCTTGGGGCTGCCCGGTCATCTTTGTCAAGAAAAGGGATACCAATGTTCCTCGGCTGGTTGTTGATTACCGCCCTTTGAATGCGGTGACCATCAAGAACAAGTATCCCATTCCTCGAATAACTGACCTCTTCGATCAGCTAGCTGGTGCAACGGTATTCTCCAAGATGGATCTGAGGTCGGGCTACCATCAGATAAAAATCAGAAAGGAGGATATTCCGAAGACGGCTTTCACCACTCGCTATGGCCTGTATGAATACACCGTCATGTCCTTTGGCCTCACAAATGCTCCGGCCACATTCATGAGGCAGATGAACTCCATCTTCCATGAGTACCTCGACAAGTTCATCATCATTTACATCGATGACATCCTTGTCTACTCCAAAACCGAAGAAGAGCATGCTGAGCATCTTCGGCTAGTTCTGACCAAGCTTCGAGATCACCGCCTCTATGCCAAGTTCTCCAAGTGTGAGTTTTGGCTGAAGGAGCTCATTTTTCTCGGTCATGTGGTGTCAGCTGCTGGAGTAGCGGTGATACCTGACAAGATTCAGGCAATCCTGGATTGGCCAACTCCCAAGTCCGTCAAATACATCTGTAGCTTTCTTGGATTGGCGGGTTACTACCGCCGATTCATCGAAGGATTTTCCAAGATAGCCAAGGCACTGACTGACCTCCTCAAGAAAAACAAACAGTTTGTGTGGTCAGACAAAGCTGAAGAGAACTTCCAAACTCTCAAGGTCAAGCTCACTACCACACCGATGTTTGTCCTTCCTGACACCGACAAAGACTTTGTCGTCTATTGTGATGCATCACTCCAAGGCTTGGGCTGTGTTTTGATGCAAGAAGTCCATGTTGTCGCCTATGCCTCTCGTCAACTCAAACCACATGAGCAAAACTATCCAACGCATGATTTAGAGCTTGCTGCTGTGGTACATGCTCTGAAGCAATGGAGGCCCTACCTGTTGGGCAACCGTTGTGAAATCTATTCTGATCAACAAAGTCCGAAGTACCTCTTCACCCAGCCAGATCTGAACCCGAGACAGAGAAGATGGTTAGAATTAATCAAAGATTATGATGTGACCCTCAACTATCAGCCCGGCAAGGCCAATGTCATGGCAGATACTCTGAGCCGCAAGGCCTATTGCAACACCATGATGGTGGAAAAGGCCCAACCTGCTCTCCATGAGGAATTTGCTCGGTTAAATCTAGAGATTGTTCCCTCCGGGTATCTACTATGACAAGCATCATCAAGAGGTTCACTACGACATTGGTGACAAAGCCTATCTTCGAGTCTCTCCACTCCGAGGCGTTCGTCGTTTCGGAATCAAGGGCAAATTGGCACCTCGCTATGGTGGCCCTTTCACCGTCCTAGCCAAGCGAGGAGATCTATCCTATCAACTCGAGTTGCCCTCCAACTTCCCGGATGTTCACGATGTGTTCCATGTCTCCCAACTCCGGTGTTGCTTAAAGGATCCAATCCGTGGGGTTGATCATGAGGTGTTGGACATCCAGGAGGATTTTACCTATCGTGAGCATCCTATCCGCATCTTGGATGAAGCGGAGAGGAAAACCCGCAACAAGACCATCAAGTTCCTCAAAATCCAATGGTCTAACCATTCCGAAGAAGAAGCGACTTGGGAGCGAGAAACTAGTCTTCGACAGGAATATCCCGCCTTCTTCACTCAAGCCTAGAATCTCGGGACGAGATTCCTGTAAGGGGGGTAGAATTGTAATAGCCCCAGCTTTGTAATGAAAAATACGAATAATTTTTCCACTTTTTCCTTATCATGTTTGCATCATGGCATCCATATGAAATTGCTATGTCTAACCATTTCACTTTGAAACCAATTACAATGTGGAAACAACCCTTCTCAAGATTTCACACCAAATCCAAATGCTTAACTTGTCAACCAATTTGTTCTTGGACTTCCAAATTGTTAGGAAGTTCCAATTGACATGATGGAACCAATTCCCAAAAATCCAAGTTTTGCCAAATAAGAAATAAACTTGAGAATTCAAAATCTGGTTAATTCAACTTCTATTTTTGAAACCAAGTTAAACATTCCAAAAATTCAAACTAAAATCATGGGGAGCTTCATAAATATATTGGGAGCCTCCATGAATATTTTCACTATTTTTCGAATTGTTTAAGTGCTCCAATTAAATCCAATTTGGAGTTTATTAAAAATGCCCTTAATAAAACCCTATGAACAAATATGGTACAAAACATTTTATTTTGAAGCCAAACTTTTTGTGAAGCTTCTACCGGTCAAGGGAAGGCCTTGTGAATTTTTGTAGATTTTATAAAAATGGTTTAGCGCCTCAATTAATTCCACTAAACTGCTTTTGGACCAGTTTGTAAATAAAGAAAGTTTGAGATAGGGGGTTCTTCGCAAAAACTTCTTCTCCCTCTCTCACTGTGGCGCCAGGGCTCCCTGGCGCCATGCCGCGTTGCCGGCCGAGCTGCTCCATGCCGCCGTGGCCCCTGGATGATAAGGAGAGCCCCCATGCTGTCACCTGCTTCCCCTCTCTCTCCCTGTCCCTTTTCCCCTTTTCCCCGGATCGAGCTAGACGCTCAGCTAGCTCCCGACCGACGCCGCCCCGCCGCCGTCCACTTCGAGCCTCACCACCGTTGTAGGTTTTCCCGAGCGAATCGAAGCAGTGGAGAAGGATCGCCGCGTCGCTCTCTACCTCCACCACCGTCGCACGCGTGCTGGGAGGCGCGGAACCGAGCTAACCGAGCTCGTTTTCCCGACGACCGTCCGCCGCTCACCGCGCTCGACCTCAACGATTCCGGTCGCTGTGGTCGTCCCCGGCCGCGCCTAGCCACCTCACGCGTCACAGGTGAGCTCCCCGACCGTTTTTGCCCTCTCCCGCGCCCCCTTTCCCTCTCTCACCGTAGATCACCGTCAGTCACCGCCGGCGTCGCCGTTCCCGTGAGCCTGGCCTGGGCTCCGGCCTGACCGGCCACAAGGCCGGCTGGCTCGGGCCAGTGCCCGGCCTGGGCTTAACTTGGGCCGGCACGAGGCCGGTGGCTTCGGCCACCCCCCCCCCCCGGCCTCCTAGCCCAGCCTAGGCCGGCCAATGGCCGATGCCTTTGGGCTGGTGCCCGGCCTGCAGCCCGGCCTGGCCGGCCCAAGGCCGGCCTATCTGGCTATTTTGATTTTCCTTTTTGGAAAATAAAAGCAGATTTAAATAATTCATATCTATTTGAATAATGCTTCAAATTTAGAATCATTATAACTTTATTTTGAAATTATATTCTTGCTGTTTATTTAGGAATTCCTAAAATGGTATAAATACTAACTAATTTGGGAAACTTATATTTCGTTAATTAATCAACCAAAATTTTAGAACAAAATATCAATGTGTTCAACACTTCAAATGCAATCAAACCATGCTAATATCACATCATGGTCACAAATATTTATTTGACGTTATTCCTTAATTGATTAAAAGAATTAAATTCAATTAATTATTTAATTCACTATTTAATCATCGCTAACTGGAAATTCACAAATGAGGTACCAAAATGATCGGAAGAACAAACCCTATCCATTCATTTCATGTTCAGGCATATTTAAGCCACATCTTTGTAATTTGATAATTTATAGATAATGTGGTCATTAAGTTAAATATGGGGTTGTTTCCAAATAATTGCACTAATTATTTGGCTCTCCATTTAATTTTTCTATTTACATTATATGGTGATATCTATGCATAAACTTGTCATGTCATCATGTGATTGTGCATTGCACCTTTTCTTCAGGTGATTTATTTGTTCTTTTGTATTATTTTTGGGTATCGATAGATTCCGGAGTCGAGGGTCTCTCTACCTACCCCGACGAGTCGTACTACACGCCCCGGCAGCAAGGCAAGAGATAACCTAACCTTCTTGGCATCTATCATCCTATTGTTTTATAAACTTATTTTATCCACCATAATATTGCATGCGATTCCAATGATAATTTTGGTCAATACTAGATTATCCTATGTATGCATGTTTTTCCCCGAACCAATACATGTTCCCCTCCTATGAACCCTAGGTGTGATGTGTTGGCCGGATACAAAATATAATTGTTGTTTATATGCTTAGCTATGCTTAGTCGAATGCTAGTTATGTCTGTTGTTTAATTCCATAATTGTTGATGTTGATGGAATGATGCGGGCATGGTGGTTAATGGTGATGCTTAATTAAAATGCTAAGAAGGCTTGGATGAGTTGCCATCGGGGATGGTGTTTTGTCTCATTCTTGCCCCTAGGTGCGAGTTCTTTACCTCTTGAACCAAGATGATCGTGCTTCCAACGGTGGGGACATATGGAATCCCCTTTAACTAAATAACTTGTGCGGGCGTATCCAAGGGTCCTCTAGTTCGATTTTCCATTTGCGTGTGAGTGGAAAAGAAAATGTTACGGAGGATTTGTGTTTAGGACGTGGCGATGGGGGCAGGGGCTGAAATAGGCTGGGTAAACTTGCCCTGTCGCCACATATGACTCTTGGATAGTCTCACGCGAGGTAAAAGTTTAACCGCGCCCACTCGCCGGCCTTCCCCGGAAGAGGGCCAATCAGGTGAGCCGGACGGTACCGGTGGGTAAATTAGTACACCCCTGCAGGGTAAATCTTTTCGAAAAGCCGTGTCCGCGGTTATGGACGACTTGGGAATAGACGATAAGATCATAGAGAACCTTAACTTAATTGATATGGCAGCTAAAGGTTGCATAATCAACATGTGATAAAGGTTCATTTCCTCGAGGGTGATTCGAGGGAGTGCCTTTGGTGGAGATAAGTGGGTTATGGCTACAAGTTGGGTCGACGAGAACCAAAGATGAAAAGTTTACTCTCTTATCCCCTTTCGAAAAACATTCTGAATAGACGATGCCATTTGAGTCACTTATACTTTTATAAATGAAAACTAGCTTTATGCAAAATAGCTACATTACAGCTTTAGAGCCTCCGTCAGCATTGGGCCTATATCTCCCTACTAAACTTGCGATTACGTCGTACTCAGTCTCTCTTTGCTGCCTTTATGTTTTGTTTCAGAGGAGGACGACACCGAGCAGCTAGGTGGTTTCTTCGTGGACGTCGACTAGTAGTCCGGGGTTCCCAGGTGGCAGCTTGGGACCGTGGAACAAGCTGGCTTGGGTTTATGTTTATCTGTAGGACTCTTAGGCCATATTTGCATCTTGTTGTTAGACAACACTACCTCGCTTCTGCTTGATGTACTGATGGGTCTGTGACCCCTTTAGTTGCTATATGAATCTATGTGTCGTAGAGTCTGTGATGTGCCAGTTGTTCCACAAGTCTTGATCTCTTAACTATACTTGACAGCTATGTCTGAGCTTATGACATGATCGAGGTGTTCTGTGTCGATGATCCATTCCGAGCACACCTGCCAAAGGTTTTGGCCTGGGATTGGTAAACCCAGTAACTTTCGATTGTGTAGCATGACCGTTTGCACAAAGCTTCATTGTATAGTTCTGGGGTCAGGGCGTTACACCGCCAATGCGAATTTTTCGAGGCCGCCCGCCAGGCGCTTCTCCAGCATGAAGATGCGTGTCGTCGTCTAGAAGAGCAGCGTCGGGAACTCGAAGCCCAACGCCAATCTTTCCTTGATGAAAGGGCAAGGTTGGTGGCACTTTAGCTGGAGGCTAGAGAGCCTCCCACCCTGCCCGCCCAAATCTAGCTTCAGTTGGAGAGCCAACAGGCGTGGCATGAAGAGGCGATGCGCCTGCTCGAGCTCGAGCGGGAGGAAGCACATGACTCTCACAACCAAGCCCTAGGATCTGCGGAGGCGCGGATCCATGACCAATAGGAGCTGCTGGACTCCTACTTGGTGACGATGGCGGAACTGCGGTCCGAACTGGCCACCGTTCAAGGCCGTGAGATTGCTGCTGCTCACTCAGCCGCGAAGGCCAAGCGATAGTTGGAGCAGCGCCTCCAAGCCGAGCAGGACGAGCTGGCCGCAGCCAGAGGTGAGCTCCAGTCTTTGCAAGAGTAACTCGGGGGAGTTCGCCAGGAGCTTCTGGATTCCAGCGAGGCCCTGCAAAAGAAGGTGGCGCACCTGGATCGGACGAGGGAGCAGCTCAAGCAGTGTCGCGTGCAGTTCAGCACTGCCTCTGGTGAGCGTGATGATGCCTATAAGCAGCAGCGTGTCGGCATAGTGGAAACCAGGGTACCACGGGCCGGCCTGCCAGGGCCCACAACACTCTTCAGAAGATTTCGCTAAGGACCAGGCTCTCCAAGCCTGGCGAGCCTCGTGAGGGTTTTTTCCCTCGCGAGGGACCTCTCCTCGAGAGGGCATCTCCAAGGATCAAGCCAAAAGGCTCGGCGAGGCCTCCGGCCTCGCCTGGTTCCTTCCCCCACGAAGCAAGCTTTGTCTCCGTGACAGAGCGCACATGGGCTCTGCGCCCTCCGTAGAGTCACGGGCGCGCCTACGTGCACTGACGACAGCGTCGCAGTTGCCGTTCTCGTGTATAAAGCAGTCAACAATGCTGCACCAAGCAAAGGAGCTACAAGAATTGCCATTTCGGTGATAGGGGGACCGTCTGCCGCTACTGCTCCAAGGGCGACGTCACCGTGGGGCGCCTCTCGAGCCTCAGCAGCGCCAGCCCACCGTCCTAGCTGGACGGTGGCTTTTTCCAGCTTTGGTGACGCCGCTCCCTGCCGTGGACCGCATCCATGGACTCTCCCTTTATTGTGCACCCATCCTCCTCCTTCGTCGCCATGTGGTAACCCTTCCCGCCAAGATATTTGGGGGAAGAGGTCCAGGACACCTATAAAAGGAGGGGGAGCACGTTCAGGCAAAAGGTGGGTCTTTGGTTAGGGGTCTTTAGGTTGGAGATCTGAGATCTGAAGCTTCAGTGCTGTTCTAGGGTTAGCCATTGTTAGCCACCTCGAGCTCCCGAAGCTCTCCTTGTACTGAAACCTCCCCAAGCTCTCCTTGTACTGTAAACTCTACAAGCAGTGCAATACAACCAAGGCAGGACGTAGGGGTTTTACCTCTCCAAGAGGGCCCTGAACCTGGGTAACATCGTGTGTTCATCTCTGCAGTGCCGTCCCACAGCGATTCTCGACGAGCTCCGTCGCCGAGGCACGTTGAGGGTTGTTTGATTCCGTGTTCAGCCCCTTACTTGATTCCTTACCTAGTGAGATACACCCAGTTCCTGGGACAGTTCTCCGAAATTTGGTGCGCTAGGTAGGGGGCTGAGGCGCATCTTCAACCTCGACACAGCCATGGCCGGCTCTCGCGCCGAACGTCTCGCTCGCCGGACGGCCAGCGCCGCCACCGCTCCTGCTGGCAACCTGCGCGGCCGCCTGCGCAGAAGCGCTGCTCCGGAGCGCCACGTCAACCCCGAGCCCCACGTCGAGCATCCAGAGGACAACAATGACGACCACGTCGAGGACGACCTCCTCGGCGAAGAGGAAGCTTCCTCCCTGCACCTGTCACGGGACCACGCTGCCTCCTCGCTGGGCCGCCCTGCGCCCAGCCCAGCAACTGCGCTTCTCATGGCGCAGGAGCTGCTGCAGTACCGCCCCACGCCGGAGGCTCAAGAAGCCTGGCTCAACCGCCTCTCCGAGCTCGTCGGCGCCGCTCGCGTCGCCCCTCCTGCACCGTCTCGTTCGCTGGTTCCCTCTGCGCGCGTGGGGGACGTGGCGCACGGTGCGCCTCCTGCACCTCCTCGTCATCCCACGCCCGCTCTAGCTCCACCAGTTCCACCGCAACCTGCTCCAGCAGGGCCTCCTCCTCGCGACAACCGCGTTGCATCGCACGCGTCGTCGCCGCATGACTGCCAAATCGTGCAGCGAGCCCTGGAGGACGCACGCGTGAACATCGAGCGCCAGCAGGATCGCCACAACCGCGCCGTCCAGGATGTCGCCACCGCGGGGCGCCACCTCCGCGCCACCCTCGCCAATGGCGTGGTCACCTATGGCACGACAGCCGCGTTCACTCGCAGCCTCCGTCGCATCGTCTGGCCGGTCAAGTTCAAGCCGGATCTTTCTCCGCGCTACGACGGCAAGAACAACCCCCTAGAGTTCCTGCAGCTCTACACTTTGGCCATCCAGTCCGCGGGGGCCGACGACAAAGTCATGGCGAACTGGTTCCCCATGGCCCTCAAGGACTCCGCGTCCTCGTGGCTCATGAACCTCCATGCTGACTCCATCAACACCTGGGAGGACCTCTGTCGGTGCTTCGTCGCGAATTTCAAGGGCACGTACGAGCGCGGCCTCACGTACAACGACCTCCGCGGCATACGCCAGAAGCCTGGCGAGACCCTCCGCAAGTACATCCAGCGCTTCAGCCAGGTGCGCAACAAGATCCCCAACGCCACCGACGCACAGGTCATTTCGTCCTTCCAGGCTGGAGTCACGGACGTGCGGATGCTCGAGAAGCTCGGCATCCACGACAACATCACCACCATCGTCAAGCTCTTCGACTTGGCGGACAAGTGCGCCAAGGCTGAGGAGGGCCGCTTGTTCGTCAAGAACGAGCCAGGGGACCCTGCCGAGGGATCCAAGAAGAAGAAGAAATCCACCGAGAAGCGCAAGACCACTGCGGTCCTCGCAGCTAAACCTGACGCCAAGCAGCCTCGCGCTGCCTCTCCAGCCGCGGGCCCCGAGAAGAAAGATGATCGCCCCTTCTGCATCTACCACAACAGGCATTCCCATGCCACCGAGGACTGCTACGACCTCAAGAGGCTTCGCGAGGCTCGCGAGGCTAGCGAGCGGTAGCGAGGTCGCGGCGGCTGCGGGGGGCGACGCTGGAACAACAACAACTACGACGACAACTACCAGCAGAACCCTCAAGCCAACGCCGTCCAGCCCGCGAACGACAACGTCCCTGCCGAGACTCCTGAGGGCTACCAGGTGCCTCACGGGGCCGCTTGCATCCTCGGCGGGGCTTAGGCCCCCTACTCCAACCGCCACTTCAAGCAACTCGTTCGCGAGATCGCGGCAGCGCTTCCCGGGGTTGAGGCCTCCAGGCCCCTCAAGTGGTCCCAGTACCCCATCACTTTCGACTCCAGCGACCACCCAAGTCCACTTCGACTGTTGGCACCATCCCGCTGGTCTGCACCCCCACCATCAACAACATCGCAGTCTCTAAGACGCTCATCGATGGGGGTGCAGGCCTCAACGTCATCTCTGTCGAGACTTTCGAGAAGCTGCAGGTGCCTTACGAGCGGCTCATGCCCACCAGGACCTTCTCGGGGGTGACAGAGGGTCTCACAACCCCTTTGGGGCAAGTGAGGCTCGCGGTCACTTTTGGCACGCAAGCCAACTACCGCACCGAGCTGATCGACTTCGACGTCGCGCACATCGGCCTGCCCTACAACGCCATCCTCGGCTACCCCGCCCTCGCAAAGTTCATGGCGGTGACCCACCACGCCTACAACCTCGTCAAGCTTCCTGGCTCGGGTGGCACCATCGTCATCCGCGGCATGGTCTCAGACGCCCTGTACGCCGCGCAAGCGGCCTACAAGGCTGCCGCGGTGGCGTCCCACGCTGACGAGGATGAGGAACCCCTCCCGAGGCCCCCGCGAAGAAGAAGCAGTTGTTCTCTCAGGAGAAGGCCGCGACAAAGTAGGTGCCTCTTGAGGAAAACGGCTCGGGGGCTAGCGTCACCATCGGCGCCAACTTGCCTCCCAAATAGGAAAGCGCGCTCGTTGCCTTCTTCAGGGCAAACTCTGACATGTTCGCATGGACACCGTCAGATATGTACGAAGTACCGAGGGAGGTGATCGAGCACCAGTTAGCCGTGTGTCCAAACGCACGCCCCGTGAAGCAAAAGGCACGGCGCCAGGCGCCAGAGAAGCAAGATTTCATCGTTCAAGAAGTAGAGAAGTTGAAGAAACCTAGCATCATCAAAGAAGTTGTCCATCCCACTTGGCTCTCCAATGGTGTGGTCGTCCCCAAGCACACCGGAGGAAGCCGCCTCTGCATCGACTTCACCGACCTCAACAAAGCTTGCCCCAAGGACCCTTATCCCCTCCCGAGGATCGACCAGATCGTGGACTCCACCGCCGGCTGCGAACTCCTCTGTTTTCTGGATGCCTTCTCAGGCTATCACCAGATCAAGATGGTGAAGGAGGACGAGGAGAAGACAGCATTTCTCACCCCTTGTGGTGTGTTTTGCTACTTCTGCATGCCTTTCGGCCTGAAAAATGCCGGTGCCACTTTCCAGCGCCTCATGAGGATCGCCTTGGGGGCTCAAATGGGAAGGAATGCAGAGGCCTACGTCGACGACATCGTGGTCAAGACCCGTGAGAAGGACACGCTCATCAAGGACCTCGAGGATGCCTTTGCCAACCTGCGCAAGGTAAACATCAAGCTGAACCCCGCCAAGTGCGTCTTCGGGGTCCCTTCAGGCAAACTCCTCGGGTTCCTGGTGTCTCATCGTGGCATCGAGGCAAACCCCGACAAGATCAGGGCCATAGAAGAGATGCAACCTCCTTGTCGCCTCAAGGACATGCAGCGCTTAGCGGGATGTATGGCCAGCCTTGGCCGTTTAATCTCCAAGTTCGGCGAGAGGGCGCTGCCATTTTTCAAGATCATGAAGAGGTCCGGTCCTTTCAAGTGGACCCCTGAAGCGGCAAAGGCCTTCGAGGACCTTAAGAAGTACCTGGCGAGCCCACCCATCATGGTTGCCCCACGCCCTCACGAGCCTCTGAAGCTGTATCTTGCAGCCACTCCTCAGACGACAAGCGCGGTCTTGGTGGCTGAAAGGGAAGAGCCAGTCCTCGCCAAGCAGAGCTCCGCCTCGCCAAGCCCAGAACTCCTCGACAAGGAAGCAGCCTCTTCAAGCCTCCAGCCTCATGCCGAGCCTCTACAAGTGGGGCCTCAAGAGAACCTCGACAAGGACTCCACCAAGCCTCGAGAGGAGCCAACCGCTGCCACGTCAACAACCACCCTCGTCGAGCATCCCGTGTACTTCGTCAGCACAGTGCTGCGGGACGCTCGCGAGCGCTACCCCATGCAGCAGAAGCTCCTTTTCTCGCTCCTCAGCGCCTCCAGGAAGCTGCGCCACTACTTCCAGGGTCACCCCATCAAGGTGGTCACCTCGTACCCCCTGGAGCAAGTCCTACGCAACCCAAATGCAACAGATCGCGTCGCAAGCTGGGGCATCGAGCTGCAACCCTTCGAGCTGGAGTTTGACACCACAAGGGTCATCAAGGGCAGGGCGCTGGCTGATTTCATGGCCGAATGGACGGACACGCGTGAAGAAGAGCCTCAAGAGGAGGAAGCTACAGCCTTAGGAGGGACGGAGCCCAGCTACTGGACCATGCACTTCGATGGCGCCTTCGCGGCCCGGAGTGCAGGGGCTGGTGCTGTCCTCACCCTACCAACAGGCGACAAGCTCTACTACGCCGTCCAGTTGTGCTTCAAAGACAGCGACAAGGTCTCCAACAACATTGCTGAATACGAAGGCCTCCTCGTTGGGCTCAGAGCTGCCATTGCCCTCGGCATCAAGCGCATCCGCATCAAGGGCGACTCTCAGCTCCTCGTCAACTTCTCCAACAAAAGTTACACGCCTAAGGAAACCTACATGGTAGCCTACCTTGAAGAGGTACGCAAACTCGAGAAGCACTTCAGGGGCATGGAGCTCAAGCATATCCCACGAGGGGAAAACCAAGAAGCAGATGAACTCGCCAGGCGAGCGGCAAGAAGGGAAGCCCAGAAGCCTGGAGTGTTCGAGGAGAGACTCGCCAGGTCCTCGGTCAAGCAACCAGCGGTCAACATGAGCATCAATGAGGAGCTCCCACCAGCCCCATCAAGTGGAGCACCAAACTGCGGGCTGCCCTTAGGCGATCGCCTGCTGATGACCCTGGTACGCCAAGACGCTGGTTGGATCGACGAGATCAAGAGCTACTTGCAAGATCGAGTCCTTCCCGAGGAGGATGCAGAGGCTGGGAGGGTTGCTCGCCAGGCCAAGTCCTACTGCCTCCACGACGGAGACATGTACCGTAAGCGCCCCAATGGGGTTGCGTTGCGGTGTGTCCCTGCCGAGGAAGGCCGCAAGCTCATCAACGACATCCACAGCGGGGAGTGCGGCCACCATTCATCCTCACGCACCCTCGCGGGCAAGGTCTTCCGGAGTGGCTTCTACTTGCCTTCAGTGCTTCAAGATGCAGCCGCAATCGTCCAGTCCTGCGACGCCTACCAATTCCACGCCAAGCAAATTCACCAGCCCGCGCAAGGACTCCAAACTATCCCGCTCTCCTGGCCGTTCGCGGTCTAGGGGATGGACCTCCTGGGACCTTTCCCGCGAGCGCTCGGGGGCTACCGCTACCTCTACGTCGCCATCGACAAGTTCACCAAGTGGCCTGAGGTGGAACCCGTGCACACCATCCCGGCGAAATCAGCGGTAAAATTCATCAGGAGCTTGGTCTGCCACTTTGGCGTGCCCAACCGCATCATCACCGACAACGGCTCGCAATTCATCAGCGGCGCCTTCTAGTCCTACTGCGGCAGCCTCGGCGCCCAAATCTGCTACGCCTCGGTGGCTCACCCACAAAGCAACGGGCAGGCCGAGCGAGCCAACGCCGAGGTGCTCAAGGGCCTCAAGACGAGAAGCTTCAACCGCCTCAAGGCCAGCGGCAAGCACTGGATCGATGAGCTCCCCTCGGTGCTCTGGTCCATCCGCACCACGTAAACGAAGCCAACTAGCGAGACGCCGTTCTCCCTCATCTATGGCGCTGAAGCCGTTCTCCCCAGCGAGATCACCCACGGCTCTCCACGAGTCTTGGCCTTCAAGGAGGCTGAGCTGGACGAACTGCGCAACGACGACCTGCTGCTGTTCGAGGGGCTCCACCGCAATGCGGCCCTGAGAGCAGCAAGGTACCAGCAAGACCTCCGTCGCTACCACAGCCGCAACATCCGCCCGTGCACTCTCGAAGCAGGAGACCTTGTCCTGAGGAGAATCCTCTCCAGGGCAGGCCTCCACAAGCTCTCGCCAATGTGGGATGGACCCTACAGGGTTGTGCACATCGCTAGGCCTGGCTCCGCGTGGCTTGAGACGGAGGACGGCATTCCTGTCGCCAACCCCTGGAACATCCAGCACCTGCGCAAGTTCTACCCCTGATCGTCCTCGACGAGCAACTTTTTGCGTCAAGGGAGAGCTTCGCGCCATCATCCTCCACGAGGAAAATATTCGAGCTCCCCTCTCTACTATACGTTGCCGCGGGCCGTTCGAGAAGACTCTCAAGCCACCACGCCTCGGCAAGGTGACTTCTTCAAGCACCATGCCTTGGCGAGGTGGATCCCCATGCCCAGACATGGCGGACCACAGGCTCTCGAAGCCACCCCCGCATAGGGGCCCCCTCTAAGCTCTCTCTACATGCGTCGCCTCGGTCCACGAGAGTCTCAGCCACTCCATGTGGAACCCCATGCCCAGACATGGCGGATTTTGTACTTCTGGCCACGCCAGTGTAATGAACCCTTGTTTCAGGTCACTTTGAACCTTTGCGCTTCGCGCCAGCATATGTTGTTGCTTCGGTAAGCAGTTATATTATTGCATTTCATCCTTGCTCGTATGATCCCTCCTGTGCATCTCGCGAGCGGGGGCTGAGCATGGTTCCTGTGCCTCGGGAGCATCCCATCAGCGCCTCAAACCCAAGGGATCCGAGCTCTGAACTCACGGGTCAGCTCTCATGTACGTCAACTCCCAAGGAGCTATGAACTCATGGGCCGGCTCCCGTGCACGTCAACTCACCAAGGACCTTGGTGCCTGTTCTCCTCGCGAGACACACATGAAGGAACCTACGAGTACGCATGAGTTACCTAGCTATGTATTGCTTGTGGGTATGCCTATCTGTCCAAGCGCAGGAAAGCAGGTTCAAAACAAGCCTCAGGCAACCTCGGGAGAAAAAAACGCCTCATCAGGGAACCAACACCCTCTCCAAGGCAAAGAACGCCTCATCAGGGAACCAACACCCTCTCCAAGGCAAAAACGCCTCGCGAAGCTAAGTCCAAACACTTGGTTAAATTTCCTTTCGCTGGTTTTTGTCCCTCGAGCCTCTTTTCTCTCTCCTATGCCTCATGGGCTGCTTGCGCGTTAAAGGGGAGCCCCGAGCATCGCGCCTCGAGAGCTCTTACTTCTCGAGGCCTCGCGCACCCCCCGGCCTTGTGGAGCCCTGACTCTCACATACCGAAGTGGCGGTGGTGTAGCGTTAAGAGAGGGTCCTAAGACGTAGAGCGAAAAAGACATGAAGGGAAAGATAAAAGCCTCACGAGGGATATTTACAAGCGCATTCAAATAAAACTTAAACAAGTCTTTACAAGGTTTTGCAAGCAAAATACTAAGATAATATGTGCCCCATGCACATCCAGCTGCAGGAAAGAGCTCATGCCGTCGAGCCTCCTGAGGTGCCCACGTAGTCCGCAGCGGCATTTTCCTCCTCTTCCGCGGCGTCCTCCTCGACATCGTCCTCGTCCTCCTCTACCTCGACCTGGTCGAATTTCTTGGCATACGCCTCGGCGGCCTTCCGCATCCTGTCGCTCACCGCGACGCGGCAGCTGAGGTCGACGGGCGCCGTCACGGCCTCGAGGTCGAGGGAAGGCTGAAGCCTCGCGAGTTTGGCAAAGATGCGGTAGGTGGCGAGGACGAGGAGATCGCGGCTCTCCTCCACGATGCGTTCGTCGAGGATCTTCGCGGTCTCTTCAAGCTTTGTGAGGAATTGCTCGAAGAAGAACGCGTACCCGGCCTCGTCGTCGTTCCCCTCTGCGGCGAGGGAGGGGACCTCAGTCCCCAGGCGATCCCCAACATCACGCGCGCGGGACACCAGGTCTTGGAGCATGCGCTGGCGCTGGCGCGACATGGTTCGCGCGATTTGCGCGTTGTGCTGTGCCTCCTCCGCGGTGTCAGCAACCGGCCCCACCTGCTGGTGGAGCTCGCTCAGGTCCTTCTCCAGGGCGGCGGCCTTCTCCTCCGCGCGAGCCTGAGCATCCCTGGCGCTCTGAAGGCGGGAGGCCATCTGCTTCTCCCCCTTCTCGAGCCCCTTGATGCGGTTCTGGAGCTCATTGCGCTTCGTCGTGAAGTGCTCCTCCTGCTTCTTGGCCTTCTTGTCAAAGCTCTTGGCGAGATCTTGGCGGATGAGCTTGACCCTGTCGTTGGCCTCCTCCTTTAGTTTCTTCTGCTTCCCCGCAAGGCTGGCATTGGCCTACTCGAGGCGCTCCGCGTAGGTGGCCTCGTCCTAGGCCACCTGACTCCC
Organism: Puccinellia tenuiflora; assembly: GCA_012064385.1. Lineage (NCBI taxonomy): Eukaryota > Viridiplantae > Streptophyta > Magnoliopsida > Poales > Poaceae > Puccinellia > Puccinellia tenuiflora. The sequence continues at coordinate 89,384 of QRDG01002101.1, forward strand.
GCGAGCCCGCAGCGCCTCCTCGGCGGTGGCCTGATCCCTCTCGAGCTGCTGGACCTGCTCCTCGCGCCGGCACAGTTCCTCCTCACGGGGGGAGAGCTCTCCCTCGCGTCGCGCCAGCTCCACCACGCGCTGTGTCAGCTGCTCCCCGCGAGCGTCCAGCCTCTCGCGGAGCTCCTTCAAGCTGTCCTCGACGACTTTGGAGTCCATGATGAATTTTTGCTCTGTAGCCCAGATCTCCTGTTGCTTGGAGGCGGTTTCCGCCTCGAGCGCCTCCCGCGCGGCGTCCAGTTGCTACATGGTCTCCGCCGCCTCTCGCTTCACGCTGTCGCGGGTCTCCTTGGCGAAGCGCATCGCCTCTTCGCGCGCCGCCCGGGCCGCCGCATCTTGCCGGCGGCAGCTCTCCACCTTCTCGCGGAGGAGGGCCCAGGCTTCATCAAGCTCCGCCCGCTCCTGCGCCATGGCGAGTTCTTCCTCGACGTACTGCGTCTCCTAGCTTGTCGAGCGTCTGCCGCGCTTGACTGAAGACGGAGCTGCGGTGAGTTGCATGACGGCGCGGCTCCCGTAGCGCCAAGGTCCCCGCATCGCCGCGGGGTGCAGAGGCCTCGACGCTTGGCGAGGTACCCGAGGCACCCTGCCTCGGGCTCACGGCTGCTCCTGGTGCGACCTGGGGGCTCGTGTGGGCGCCTCCTTCGCCGCCCGCGTAGGGAGCCCTCTGGGTACTGGGCATCCTCTCGCCCCCGGCTCCGGCGTCCGTGGGCTCTGGAGGCGTTTCCTCCTCCTGCTCTTCGGGGGCAGATTCAGCCCCTCCCGTGGTGGCCGCGCCTACCGCGGCCTCGGGCTCGTCAGCCCCTCTTGTGGAGGCCTCTCCCTCCGGAGGCGGCTCCACGGTGGCCTCTTGGGCCTCCGCCTCGTCCAGCCTCTCCGAGGCTCGTGCGGCCTCGGTCGCCGCCTCGTCCTCCGCTGCCTCCTGCAGTATGGGAGGAGTGGCGGCCCGTGCTGGCGATGACGCCGCCTCTTCAACCTCCCCCTCCGCGCGGTGTTCATCCGCGGGAGGAGTAGCCACACGCTGCGGCTCGTCAACCGCAGGCGTCGCCACGGTGGCGCCGACAGTCTCTCCAAGCTTGCGGAGCCGTCGCCTCTTCGGCGCCGCAAGGTTGCTAAAAAGAACGACAAACAGAAGATCTTTCAGGAGGGTATTCGAAAGCAAAATAATAAAGGAAAGAAGAAGGACCAGGGCTAACTCGTCAGCCATCCTCCACACCCTCTTCTTCGCCTTCGGCGGCTGGGGGCTACTTGCTCTGGCTGCTTCTCGAGGCGCTCCTGCCTCCTCGCGAGGAGCGCCCCTCGCGGCCACGGCATCCCTGTCGTGGGCGGACTTGGAGTGGGGCTCGCGGCGCCCTCCCTTGCCGCTGCTCTCCTCCTCCACCTCCTCCGCGGTGCGTCGGGAGGGAGCTCCGCGAGAGGGATCCTCGGCGCTGCTGGAGGAAATCACCTGGAGGTCCTCTTCAGGCGGTGCGCTCCTTGAGGAGCCGGCGAGGCCTCCCGAGGGGTCAGCACTTCCCGAGGCCTCGCCCTCGCCAGAGTCCTCCGCCTCATCCGGCTCTGGCGACTCGTCCATCTCCTCCAGCTCCGCCGCCCACGGGTTGTTGCGAGGCCCGCAGTGTCCCTCGGGCACGATGCCCCACTCGTCGAATCTGGGCAGGCCCCTGCGGTGCTCGTGCACCATCTCTTCCCCAAAGGTGAAGAGCGGTCGGGCCTTGTCGGCGGCTGGGGCCGGGATGGCCGCCGTAGCGAAGAGGGTCCCCATGACCTTGTCCAGCACCTCCGGAGTGAAGTTGTCTGTGCACAGGCGCATCACATCCTCCGGGCCTGTGTACGTCCACATCGGCTCTGAATGCCACTGGAGGGGGGCGATGCGGCGCCTCGTGAAGTCCTTCGCCACCATCTGGCCGGTGAGTCCGGCGTCGCGGAGCCCCCTCAGGCACTCGTACACCGCGTCAAGCTTTGGGCCCTCGAAGCCCTCGCTCGCCCAGCGCGCCCACTTCCTCGGGGGCGCCACAGGTATGTCCAGGAGAGGGTTCTTCACCTTGGTGTCGACGAAGAACCACCGTTGGCGGAAGTCCTCCACCTTCTTCGTCACCTTGGTGATGGCATTCTCGCCGCTCCACGCGATGGGGATGTAGCTCTTGCTCCTGGCGTCGGCGATGCGGAAGGAGACGCATCCGGTCTGCTCGTCCTGCGCGGTGGACCGGAGTGCGTAGAAGCTGCGGAAGAGCTCCACGGAGGGACGGACACCAACGTAGGCCTCGCAGAGGTAGGCAAAGGTGGAGAGGATGAGGATGGAATTGGGATGAAGATGGAGGAGTTGGATCTGGTATGTCTCCAGAATCCCCATGAGGAAGTCGGAGAAAGGAGGAATGAGACCGACGGAGAGAGTGTGAAGGAAGATGGGGTAGTACCCCTTGCAAAGCTTGCTGCCGGCCGGCTTCATACTTGTCGCGCCGTGCTCGTTGGTCCTCGCGGCCGCCAGGTGGCGCACCTTGTCGATTCCCGCCGAGTTGATGCGGGACCTCAGCAGCGCCGCCTTGGGTTCAGCACTCCCCGACGCCACCGCGGACTTGCCGGCCTGCATCGGAGCCTTGTCCTTCTTGGGAGCGTTCGCTCTCTTGGGCGCCATGGTTGCAGAAGATAAGAAGGAGATCTTGGAGGTGATGCGCTCTGGGAAGAAGGAGGCGTTTGGGGGAAGTGTGCGGCGGAGTAACGGGCGAAGTGATGGGCGCCATCATCGTGCGCAGGCTTTATTGACCAGTTGCCAAGGGCGTGGCAGGCCCCACCACGTCGCCCGTTGGAGCCGAGGAGATCGTGGCCTCAGGCGCAACCGCTGCGCCCCATGTGTCACGGCCCAGGCAGGCATCGTTGGGCCCCCGACGCTGCGCCTGCATCCACGGACTTCGGCGTGCCCATCGTGGGCCCGGGGACTACTGTCGGCACAGTGGAAACCAGGGTACCACGGGCCGGCCTGCCAGGGCCCACAACACTCTTCAGAAGATTTCGCTAAGGACCAGGCTCTCCAAGCCTGGCGAGCCTCGCGAGGGTTTTTTCCCTCGCGAGGTACCTCTCCTCGAGAGGGCATCTCCAAGGATCAAGCCAAAAGGCTCGGTGAGGCCTCCGGCCTCGCGGGGTTCCTTCCCCACGAAGCAAGCTCTATCTCCGCGACAGAGCGCACATGGGCTCTGCGCCCTCCGCAAAGTCACGGGCGCGCCTACGCGCGCTGACGACAGTGCCGCAGTTGCCGTTCTCGTGTATAAAGCAGTCAACAATGCTGCACCAAGCAAAGGAGCTACAAGAATTGCCATTTCGGTGATAGGGGACCGTCTGCCGCTACGCTCCAAGGGCGACGTCACCGTGGGGCGCCTCCCGAGCCTCAGCAGCGCCAGCCTACCGTCCTGGCTGGACGGTGGCTTTTTCCAGCTTTGGTGATGCCGCTTCCTGCCGTGGACCGCGTCCATGGACTCTCCCTTTATCGTGCACCCGTCCTCCTCCTTCGTCGCCATGTGGTAACCCTTCCCGCCAAGATATTTGGGGGAAGAGGTCCAGGACACCTATAAAAGGAGGGGGAGCACGTTCAGGCAAAAGGTGGGTCTTTTGTTAGGGGTCTTTAGGTTGGAGATCTGAGATCTGAAGCTTCAGTGTTGTTCTAGGGTTAGCCATTGTTAGCCACCTCGAGCTCCCAAAGCTCTCCTTGTACTGAAACCTCCCCAAGCTCTCCTTGTACTGTAAACTCCAAGGCAGGACGTAGGGGTTTTACCTCTCCAAGAGGCCCTGAACCTGGGTAACATCGTGTGTTCATCTCTGCAGTGCCGTCCCACAGCGATTCTCGACGAGCTCCGTCGCCGAGGCACGTTGAGGGTTGTTTGATTCCGTGTTCAGCCCCTTACTCGATTCCTTACCTAGTGAGACACACCCAGTTCCTGGGACAGTTCTCCGACACAGCGGCGTGATGCCGACGCCTTCTTGTCTTTGGCCGCTAAGGCCAACGTGGCGCTGCAAGACTTGGGCCTTCCGCGCCGAGCTTTAGAGGACTAGAAATGGTCTGAGATCATCCTGTTCTTCGCCGACCTGGTGGGCAAGGTGGGTGCATTACCTGAGCTGGTCGGTCAGAAGATGCAGGGCGAGGCATAGGTGATTGTGAGGGTGGTCGCCACTGCCATCCTGCCCCGCGTCTACTTCCTTCGACCCGACTTCCCCTTCGCAAACTCTTCAAGCCCTTCGACTCCAATGGTGATCGCGCGGCTGCCGAGGTAGCCATGAAGGATCTTATCGCAGCTACGAAGGCGCGGGTCCGTCGCCCAACGGAGACTCCAGCTTCTGCTCCCTTGTCTTCATGATAATCCTTTCTACCGTCGACAGACCGGCTGCTCACCGATCTGTCATGCTTGCACAAATAGCCGAGTTAGATATCCCCTTAGTATCTGCTGGGCGCTGACCGTCCCTTTCTTTATGCTCTTCTTTTAACTCGTAGCAAGATCCGGCTATGTGTTTTATGCTGTGTGTCTTTGGGTGCCGGGTCTACACGTACTCACACAGGACGGCACAACGATGACCTGGCCCGCTTGCCCGCGGGGAGGAGCACCGTAGCCGGGCCTCTCCGTTCGAGGGGATGTGATTCCATGCGCAGAACCTTTGGACGCGCCCAAGGGTTCCACGAGAATCCTACACAACCTCTGAACGCCCACTCAACACTCAAGCCACATATTCGATTCTTACCCCGAGCCTAAGCAAGGCTTAATGGAACGGGTGTTGAAAAAAAAAAGAACTTAGCTCTGCTTTGGCACCGGATCATGCTGGAAAGGCTCCTCCTCGCCGATCTGCGGTTTCTTTCTTGACTCGTCGACACCCTGCATTCAAGTTATTTTGTGCCTTCACCCCCTCGACTTAGGGAAAGAGCCGGGAACCTGGTACGAGCAAGACATGCTTGTACTTAAAATCGTGACCCCACAGAGCGGACATAGTGCTCTTGCTTGGTGATACCCACAAGTATAGGGGATCGTTGAAATCTTCGATGTGTAAGTATTAGTATCGATCCCACCAGGAGTAGAAGGTATAAGTATTTATCCTCTCAAATAAGAGTGTTACTTCTCTTATTATCTATGCACTAGACAAACTAAAATGATTAAATGATGCAAGTGTTTTTGGGTTTTTGGTGTAGAGTTTGCAATAAAGTAAAAAGCTGAAAATAAAATATCACAAGTAAAAGCTCTCAAAGAGAGAAAGCCCAATCCTCTATGCAGCAAGAGGACAAGATCAAGTGTGTGTTTCTTATAAGTGGAGAACGTTCCCAAGGACTACCTAGACTTCATGGCATAAATATTTCTAGAACAACAAGGTAAACATTTTTTCAAGTTTTAATCTTCTTTGGACGGAGCCATAATTAGGTAAAGCTAAATAAATAAACTAAACCCCCTTATGATGGTTCTTATGGCCAAATAAATGACTGCACAAGAGTTATTAAGACATAGAGTCCCACCATAGCCTTAAACTCTAAGGTCCCCGATACTAATGCCCTCATAATGCAACTTCATGATTCGGTCTCAGGTTTACTTGTCCTCCTAAGTCTCCCTCAATTCATTACACCACGGTGCTCTCCTATGAGCCCATATAGGTGAAGTGATGTGCAGTCGACGTTCACACAACATCATCATAGAATTACATCAAAGATAAAAACTAGACAAAATACCAACACATGTCATATAAAAATCATTGCCAATTCATGCTAAGCCCCCAAGAACATGAGAGAACTACTCACAACGCAAAGACATGATATGATTCAATGGTATAAGTGATACAACACAATATGAAAATATGATCTCACCCCCAAACAATGACAAGTAGCCAATCATACACAGGTAGAATAGCACTTAAACAATAGCTAGGGTTCGAACAATCTCAAACTATGAGGGGGATGAAGTGGATCACGAAGATGGTGATGGAGATGGTGCTGGTCTTGACGGTGGTGTTGATGGAGACTCCGGAGGGGGGATGGAGGAGCCTTCCGGAGGTGATTCCGGTGGCGTTCCCCCCCCCCTCGGATCTTCTCCGGCGGCAGCCTTCTGTCTCCTGTTTCTTGGTTTTGTGTTTCTTCACGGCCTCCTTCTGGAAAACGTCGGGGCACTATTTTTATAGTCGGTTTTAGGTCAAGACGAAGCTTCTGGAAGAAAGATCGATGGCAACGGAGCCACGAGGGCCAAGTTGGTGGGCCCCACGCGGCCAAGGCATCTGGCCGCATGGGCCCCCCTCTTTTTGCCTTCGGGCTTCCACTTTTTCCCTTCCTTCGCCCCTACGCTTTGTTCCTTCCAAAAACGGATTCTCGTAAATTTTCAGGTCATTTGGACATCATTTGGGTCCCTGAAACATCAAAATATAGAAAATAGGGTCTTCTGCTAGTGCAGGGTTAATTCCAGAAAAATAGGAAAACTATGAAATCTTCCGAAAATCCTTATACAACAATGATATAACCCTTATATGATGCAAATATGATTGAAATATGAGTATTATAATGCAAAGTTCATGTATGCATTTTACATGCATCACTTGGCAATTCCCTGCCTAGCGGTATACATCCCCCTGCTCGTACTTTGGTTCATGGTGCTTTCCCTGTTCGGGAAAGGTGGCGGGCTGGCAGGATAATGCAACAGAAGAAAATGCCTCTTATGCAGCTACATGATTTTCATTGATGGCCCCGCCTGGGGGAAATCTAGGCATACAGCGGTTTACACTCTGGCCTACCCTGGATACGCTGTGCTCGGCTCACGTGCAGCGGATTACACTCGGGCCTACCCAGGATATGCTATGACACGATTAGCTCAGGGTTCTATTTCAGGATGATTTCTGCATAGGCCTGCACTTGAGGCCTACCAATGTCTACTTATGCAGTAAGCAGATGATACATATAGGAGCCCATGTCATTCCACTCCGTGCTGCTGACTTCTTCAGTCGGCCTTGTTCTTGCATCCTCCGAGGCTCGAACTTGCGCCTTGATCCTCTCTGACGATGTGAGTCCTTCCAAAGAGAAGATCTTCGTCCGGGCCTTCTTCTTCCCACGCCTCTTCCTCAAGCGCCGATGCCGCCGATATATCTCTGTAGCTTTGCTGAACACAGGCCACCGCATCTCCTGTGTTGGCCTTGATGGAGATCACTCCCCATGTAGTTGGCATCTTGAGTGAATTGTAGGTGTGGTGCACAACCGCCATGAATTTAGCCAGTGCTGGTCGCCCTAGAATACCGTTGTAGGGCATAGCCAGGTCCGCCACATCGAACATGATGCTTTCGGTGAAGTAGGCTTCTCTTGTACCAAAGGTAACAAAGAGTGAGATCTTCCCGAGGGGTTTAGTCGTCCCGGGGTTGATCCCCTGGAATGGTTTGGTTGGCAGCAACTGGTCCCTTGAGATTTGTAGCTTGTTCATGAGATGGACGGAGATAAGGTTGAGGCTGGATCCCCCATCCACCAGCATCTTGCTGACAATGACGTTGTTGATGATCGGGGAGACCACCAGCGGGAGGTCACCGACTCCCACATTGCGATCCGGATGATCCTCCTGACTGAAGGTGATCAGAACGTGTGACCACCTAAGCGCGACCTGGGTCTCTATGCTGGGTAGCACGGAGCACACTGCCCGGGCTAGTCTCTTGACCTCATTGTGCGAGGTGGGCACTGAAGCACCTCCGTGGATGTATGCCATATCCCGGGCCTCGTGGAAGCTCTCCCCGGGGCCTCCACCTAACCCCTGCGCCTGAGGAGCATTACTGTTTCTGCCGGCATTCTGATTGATACGTCCAGGCCCTCGCCCTCGGCCAGCCCCCTGCCATCATGGGTCTGGCCCGGGGCTTTGGCCGCCATCAGTGCGTGGAGCCGGGAAATCCCGGGCATGGTGCCCCCCGATCCCACAGTTGTAGCAGTTGCCGACGGTTCCGTTAGCTTCTCGTTCCGCTTGACGACGCTTGCGACTCTCGATGATGGCGCGCAGGGACCGACAGTTCTGCGCATCGTGATCCCTGACTCCATGGATGGACAAGGGCTGTTGCTTGCGGGTGTCGCCGCGGCCACCTGATTCTGTGGAGTGGCCTTAGGAGTTGCGACTTCCCCCAATTCAGCAGCCAACACCTGCCGATCCTCGCTCTTTCGCTTCTTTTTCTTCTAAGTGTCGGGCCATCCAAAGCCTTCAGGGCTAGTTCCGGGACCCGACGTCCTTCTGCCAGCTTCTCACACTTGCTGGCAAGAGCATACAGTTCACTTGTGGTCTTGATGTCGAGATAAGCGAGTTCTTCCCTCATCCTAATGTCTCTCACATTCTATGAGAAAGACTGGACGACAGCTGCCTCTGCTGCATTGGGAATGCGATAAGCGGCCTTGCTGAAGCACTCCACAAACGAACGCAGCATTTCCCCTGGCTTCTGAACGATTCCTTGCAGATCAACCAAGGTTCCTGGCCTCTTGTAACTGGCTTGGAAGGCGCTCACGAACTGCTCACAGAGCCTTCCCCAGGATGAGATGGATCCTCTGGGCAAATGCATCAACCATGGCCTAGTGGTGTCGGCCAGAGCCAATGGGAACCAGTTTGCCATGACCTTATCATTTGCCCTTGCTGCGACCATAGCTGTGGAGTAAATCTGCAGAAATTCTCTTGGATATGTCGTCCCATCGTACAGCACCGGCACATGGAAGCGGAACTTGTCCGGCCACCTGACTCGCCGCAGCTCGGGAGTAAAGGCCAGACATCCTCCGTTGTAGTGTAGCACTGAAAGGCCCGCTTCTCGAGGATTAGTATCACAAGCGTCTTGTGGGGGCCGGATCCGGTGATCTTCTTGGCCCTGAGGATTTGCTTATCGAGGTCCACCGGTACCACGTATATCTCGTTGAAGGTTGGGCGTGGATGATCCAACGGAGACGTGGTCCTCCACATTGCCCGCGACTCCGGCCCATCTTGGACCAGTTTGCGTTGGGGCTAGAGGTATTGGCCCTGTGGCCGGCATGACGATTGGTCCGCACAAAGAGTGGGAGCGCGTGCGCACAGAGTCCTGTCGCCGGCGTGCGAACTCGAGGAGACTGGCCACCCGAGCTCTCCATATATCGTACTCTGGAGTGCCTTGTGGTGGGGGATATTCCAATAAGGCGTTGGCCATAGCCAGCACCTCAGCTCGGGTGCAAACTCCGGACAGGCGGGGATCCGACCGACGGGACACTAATGCCGATCACCGGTCTTCACCTCCTCCTGGATCTCGCCGGCTGATGCTGGGGGGAGGCGAGTGGCGAGGTTGATGATGTCTTGGAGGCCGCCCGTCTCACTCTCGCATCCCACCAGGCACCTCTCCGGTCACCGGGCCGTGTATTGAACAAGCACCGAGGTCCTCGTCCCGCGCTCGATCTCTGGTGGCTGCAGCTTGGTGCCTCCGATGGGACGTACCTGAGGTATGGGCGGAGACATTCTGCCTGCGAGATTCAGGGGCGGACGGTTGCCCAGAGCCAGCAGCGCCCTAAACTGAAGGAGGGGCGACTGGGCGGAGCACTTGGGGCCGGATCGTCCACTCCGCGAGGCCCCTGTTCCGGTGCGGCGGGATGCTGTGTGGCGGCCGCACTCCTTGCCCCGCGCACCCTGCTGGAGGCTCCTCCTCCGGTGCGGGTGCGAGAGCGGGTGTGTGCCGCGGGTGGATCAGGGGCCGTCGGAGTGCTTCTGATCACAATCGGCGGCCTATCGGACGCCATGCTCACCGCTAGCAACGGAGTCAAAGTCGCCGAAGTCCGACGGATGAACTTGCGCGCCGCCTACCTGGCGCACCAGATGTCGCATGTCGAAACGCGGACACCGGAGAGTTCGGTGTGATCCCCTGTCGAGTGTTCGGAGGCGGGCGCGAGGAGTTCTTGCACGGACGTCGGATGGATCGGATATGTACGACTACGAACACACGAGGGTTTATCTAGGTTCAGGCCATCTGGAGATGAAACCCTACATCCTGCATGTCTGATCTGGTATTGATTTGATGGTGGCTGAGTACAAGTGGTTGAATATCTCTCTTTCCCACGACTGGCTCTCCTTCCCGGGACTACCTCTCTTCTTTTCCCTTCTTGTCTTCTCTATTTTCCGTCTGGCCAGAAGTCTCTCTCTCTCTCTCTCTCTCTCTCTCTCTCTCTTGTCATACGCCTTCTTTTATACCGGCAATGTCTTCCCCAGCTCCAGCACCTGCATGGGCGACACCTCGCGGAGGCGTTGCCACCTCAGGGGACGGGTGTCACTGCCAGGAGGCGACCGGATGCCAGATCGTCTTCGTACTTTCCACGCGCCGTAACCTTCCTCTGAATGTGTCAGGCAGGGCGTCTTGTCCAAGCCTGCCCAGCCGACCGACCCGCCAACCGGTCGGCACGCTGCAGGAGGCTTGTGCCAAGTGTCATTTAAAGACTGCCTTCTCTTCCAGGCGGAGCCCCCGGGCTTTCTGTCCTCTTGTTCTCTTTTGCGTGGCTCCCGGGAGTCTTGATGTCTTCTAGGGCGGCCCACACTTTCGTCGCTCGTGACACCCCCGGTGGGTGCTGTGTCGACAACATAACACGAAGAGACGTAAAATCAGAAGAAGGGAGAGGGGCAGTATCATAAGGAGATGAGCCATATATGCTGTAAGAAGATCAAATAATAACACATACCGACCTGAAGGAAGAAGAAACTTCTTTCATCTCTCCAAGACATCCCTGTACACAATGTTATTTGTGTTTTTTTCCATCTTATCTATAACTTTATTTGGCTTGGCCAAAATCTAAGTTGTCTGCCAGCCCCTTGACAGTGCAACATAAAGTTGTCCATGCGAGAACATAGGCTCGGGGAGGTAAATACCAACAATTGTAATTGTTTGCCTCTAGGCTTTGTTGATGTTCATTACAAAACTCAATCGAATCGAAAATTGTTTCCTATTGAACTTGAAAGGAAGTGAAATGTCCTCCAAGGGCGACAAAGGGTTTGTCGATAGGAACACTCTATTTTTAGCATGTTGTCCACCGATAACATCTGCGTCAGTTGCATTAGCTTGGAATGCTCTAATCATCAATCTGTTCCATTCCACATGTCATTGTGAGGATCGAGATTTTGGACAAGAATGACAGGAGAATTGACTTTTGAGTTTCAAAAGATGCGGGGGCAAGTCATTTGGAGTGATGGAGTTTAGATAGTCAATTGGGTAGTTATTGCGTGCATCGTCCTTGACATAGTCAAAGCTGCAATATACCTTTTCTTGGCCAAGAAACATGTCCAACCCACCTAAACGCTCGGTGGAAATTAGTATGATTGCAAAAGAGTTTAGACTAAAAACAAACCTGCTCGTCAGGTTGTTTAACTAAAATTATGAGGACCTGTATTTCTGTCGCTCATCATCTTTGCCAATTAGGTCATAAATAGTTGAGTGGTGGTGTTTTACAAAGTGCGATCCTGACATGCTTATCGAAATTCGTGTTGAATGATTGTAATCAGATGATCAATATATTTTAAATCTTAAAAAAATGAAAAAGAAAATTAAAAAAGAACTTAAAAAAATAAACATGCACATCTTTGTGGAATCTTTATGAGCAAGCTTTTCACCATGACATTGGTCCGGACACCCCCAAACAGACACATTTTGAAGATGTACATACAAGATATGGGGTCTCCGTTGGAGATGTTCCGAGCAACCATTTTCAGATATGACAAAGATTTTAAAGTTTGAATTTATAAATAATCTTTATAATGCCGTCACTCCTGTTGGGACATCGTTCAACTGTCTCACCCTATTTTTCTTTTGAACCTTTAACAGTAGGAAAGGCTCCTACTGTCTCACCCTATTGGCATAATATCTTTATGGTTTTGCCCAATTGTAATGAAATTAAAACTAAAGGGTCTATTGCCTGCTCTTGTGTGGCACTAACATGTATTTGGCCTTGCATTTGCTGTTCTAACACATCAGTTAAATAAAATGGCACCTAGTCTAAGCAAAATGATGACAATGAGATAGCATAGACCACCTATCGTGTCTAATAAATAATGGTAGAGCTAACTGTTGGCTATATGTCTTTGTCAAATTATCTATAGTAAGTCCAATAGGCAACATCTAAAATGGAAACCAAAACCTTGGATACATCTATTCCATGTAGAAGCCGGTATTTTTTCGAAAAGGAGGATAACCCTACCTCTATTGTACAAGCCGGCTAGCTAACGAGAAAGCTTCGCTCCTATCTTCTCTTCTCTTCTCTCCTTCTCCTATGTAAAAAAAAAAGTTTTGTTCCACGTTTTCACTCCCTCCTTTTGTCCAACTTCCTACCTTTTCGCTATCCCTTCCTCGCGATCCTCCTCGATGACACAAAGTTTCCCGCACCGACCGACGGTTTCCCCCCAAAATTCGTCATCAATTAACGCTCAATTAGGGCATGTACAATGGGGTGATGTCAGTTGACGTGGGGTTACCACGGCAAATCCCATCGGTATGATACCTAGGGTTTCGTATAGAGAGAGAAGTTGGCGCGCTGGTAGTGTCGGACGGCTGACAAGCAAGATTTACCCAGGTTCGGCCCCTCATTGTGAGGTAAAGACCTACATCCTGCTTGTCTGATTTATTCATGGTGGCGATTACAAGGTGGCCCGAAGGCTATGGTGGTGGAGATTGGATCTCCTCTAGGTTGCCGCCGGTGGCGGATGTTGTGTCTTTGTTGTTCCTCCGTTTGGTTGCCCCTACCTGGCTTTATATATGCAGCCAGGTAGGGTTTACATGTCTTGTGGGCTAAGAAATCATTAGTAGCTTCTTGGGCTTCGTTTGGGCCTCCAGGTGGGTCTCCAAGTATGTCTTCGGCTGGGCCGCATCGGGTATGCCAATGGTGGGGTGCCCGGAGGGTATGCCCACGTCAGTAGCCCCCGAGTGTCTGGTTGATTCGTAGAATCGGGCAGAGACTCAGAGCAGCATGTCGAGTAGGTGTAGTCGATGCGTCGGGTACATTGATGACCTTGAGAAATCCGGTGCGAGCGTAAGAAAACTTATAATAATAAATCTGATGCGGGTGTAAGGAACCCGACTTTGAGAAGTCCGGTGCGGGCTATAGAGAGCCCGACTTTGATAATTCCGGTGCAGGCTATAGAGAGCCCGACTTTGAGAAGTCCGGTGCGGGTTATAGAGAACCCGACTTTGAGAAGTCCGGTGCGGGCTATAGAGAGCCCGACTTTGAGAAGTCCTGTGCGGGCTATAGAGAGCCCGACTTTGATAATTCCGATGCGGGCTATAGAGAGCCCGACTTTGATAATTCCGGTGCGGGTTATAGACAACCCGACTTTGATAAGTCCTGTGCGATATGATCAACTCTGCTGAGGGCCGAGCGCAAATGCAAGTCCAACTCAGTTCTCGTCGGGTGCGCGACCAGCGCTCCCGATGGGAGTAGCCCCTGAGGCTATGTTCAATTATTTATAGTTGGGCATAGGCTCAATTTGCCTTGCTTTTTGTCGTAGTCGAGCACGTCGCGAGTGCGCTCCCGATGGGAGTGTAGGACTCGAAGAGTCTGTATCTTTGCTGTTTTGTCGGGTGCTTCCAACTCGGTAATATGTCGAGTAGCCCCCGAGGGCCTGGTAGACTTGGAGAGTCTGGTAGGGACTCCTCCGCATTGTATCATCCTGGTGCGAGTCGTGCCTTTAGCGATTCATTCGTATCCGTGTTTCAGGACGCTTAGTGGTGGATCTCGCACAATAAGCCTAGTACTCTCGACGGATCGGGACCAGTTAAGTGCTCTTGGGCACAAGCATTATTAGCGTACATCAAACTCGAGTCCCCAGGCTCGAGCTTGGAGGCTAGTCCCTTCGACTCCAGCCGCTTGGGATCTTACAGAGTCGAATTCGGCCTGAAAGGGTACCCAACGTGTCCGTCAGGATTTTTCTTCGCACCTGCTGGTGCGGCATATCTGTCAAGCTACCACGGCTGCTGCCAGTGGGCCTGGCCCTACACCACGGATCGGTGGGTCTTATCTTTGCACTACGGAGTGCAGCATTCGAGGGTTAGCTGTATTTGATTCATCTCGGGTAATCTGTGTTCGTTGTTCGGGTAAAGCTCCGAAATATAAGCCGATATGCTATCAGATGTTTGTTAGCTGCTTGATTATCAGGTGCGACAGAAGAATGCACCTTATGTATCAGGTGCGGCCGAAGAAGGCACCTTATGTATCGGGTACCGCCGAGGCGATGTAGTATCGCTTTGTGCGGCGCAGCCCCCGAGTATCGGGTGCCGCTGACCCGATGTAGTATCAGGTGCCGCTGTCCCGATGTAATATCGGGTGCACTGAGCTGATGAGTTGTTGTAAGGCCTTTACAGTAGCCCCCAAATATCGGGTGCCGCTGACCCGATGTAGTATGAGGTGCCGCTGAGGCGATGTTGTATCGGGTGCTGCTGAGGCGATGTTGTTGCAGGGCCTTTACAGCGTAGCCCCCGAGTATCGGGTGCCGCTGACCCGATGTAGTATCGGGTGCCACTGAGGTGATGTTGTTGCAGGGTCTTTACAGCGTAGCCCCCGAGTGTCGGGTGCCGCTGACCCGATGTATTATCAGGTGCCGCTGACCCGATGTAATATCGGGTGTCGCTGAGGGACTCAACGCGGCGGACGGAGTCAACGCGGCGGAGTAGATATGAGGGACTCGATGCGGCGGACGGAGTCAACGCGGCGGAGTAGATGCGAGAGACTCGACGCGGTGGACCGAAGTCGACACGGCAGAGTAGTTTGTTGTTGTTGTAACGCCAGCCCCCGAGGGTACGTAATACCCTTCTAGGGAGCGGGCTCTTTGCAAAGCGGATGTAGCGGACTCGACGCGGCAGACAGAGTCGACGCGGCGGAGTAGATGCGATGGACTCGAGGGGCGACTGCAACGTTCAGCCCCCGAGTCTATCTTGTCGAATTGGCGAGGGGTGCATCTGCAATAACTGAAAGGAAAAATCGTGGTACCATATGTGGCGCAGCCCCCGAGTGTCGGGGTGCGGCCAAAGCAAATTATATATGTATGGCTAAGTAACCTCATTGATTAAACAAATTAAATACGAAAATGACTTAGCCATTGATGACGCGTAGGCCTTAGTGTGGCGTTTAAGTCGGAACGTGACGTCGTGATGTCGAGGAAGCGGTCGTCCACAACGGGTCGATGGCGGTCGCAATTGTCCGCGATGCAGACACTAAGTACTGCGGCGGAGTCGTTGTAGCTGTAGATGACGAAGCAGGCGGAGTCGACGCTGGAGCTGTGAAGCCGAGGATGCCGTGACTGCCGAGTTGCGGATGACGTGAAGCGAGTCCACAGGTCTCCGCGGACCTCTAGTCGACTTGTGGAGGAGTGTCAAGTCGTTGACCCGACTGACAACTCGAACGGTGGAGGGAGCTGGAACCCTTGATGATGTCGCGGCCTGAGGTCGTGGAGCTGGAGACGGCCCGGTCCAAGCCGGCTTGTCCGGAGTTGGAGATGCTCGGCCGACCGGTGGATAACTGTCGTAATTACCCGTGATGGGCGGAGTCGACGGCGGCGAGCCGGCAATAGCCGCGGTACTCCGCATGTGTTTGGCTGATGGATATTTTTTCCTTTGACCTTCACGTATGCAGCTAGCAAGCGTTGAGGCATCTTCCGTGTACGAGTGAGAGTAGTACTTGCATGCGATAAAATCTTAATCAATGCAACTCGTATAGTTGTAGCTAGCTTCAATTAATTACTCTTTTTCTTGCTGGCTCGTGAATCGTGACGAGATAGCCAGGGACCAGGAGCTGAATCGATCTGCCCGTCTCCTCTGGATGTACGCGTGATGCAGCAGTCCACGATTTTTCTTCTGTATCCAAGTTGATTCTGATTGATTCAGCATAGGATGCGTTGGCGTGAGGACATCGGCGTTGCAGATCGCCTAGCGGATGCACGTGCTGGTTCGGTGGGCCGCCGCCTCAAACGATCTTGCTTTAAAACTGGGTCGCTCGAGGCCTTCGACGGCGGCCGGGCAGATTGATCTCCCGAGGAACTCCATGGAACACAGCTCTTCTTGCGAACATGATTTGCGCGTGAGCTGGCCGAAAACTCGATCCCGTCGATTTAATCCGCGCGCGAGAGCAGCGTTGATGTCGAGCCCTCGTGCGCAGCGGATGGCGTAGCTGACTCGCCAGCCCGTCGGGAACCGGCTGCAGCTTTGTTGACGATGAGATCTATCGCTAGATGCGATCTGGCCGTAGTTGTTGAAGAAGATTGGAGCCGCCGAAACTGCAATCCAGCATGCATTCTTCCCACAGACGCCGCCAATTGACGTGGCGTTACCACGGCAAATCCCATCGGTATGATACCTAGGGTTTCGTATAGAGAGAAGTTGGCGCGCTGGTAGTGTCGGACGGCTGACAATCAAGATTTACCCAGGTTCGGCCCCTCATTGTGAGGTAAAGACCTACATCCTGCTTGTCTGATTTATTCATGGTGGCGATTACAAGGTGGCCCGAAGGCTATGGTGGTGGAGATTGGATCTCCTCTAGGTTGCCGCCGGTGGCGGATGTTGTGTCTTTGTTTGGTTGCCCCTACCTGGCTTTATATATGCAGCCAGGTAGGGTTTACATGTCTTGTGGGCTAAGAAATCATTAGTAGCTTCTTGGGCTTCGTTTGGGCCTCCAGGTGGGTCTCCAAGTATGTCTTCGGCTGGGCCGCATCGGGTACGCCAATGGTGGGGTGCCCGGATGGTATGCCCACGTCAGTAGTCTTCCCTTATATATGCCACGTTGGATTTTTGCTTAGTTGGAGGAGAGAGAATGAGGGAAGAGAAGGTTGTCTTCCCTTAGATAAGGAATGATCTCTTAAATATTAAGAGAAGGCTATTTTGTCCATTGTACCACATGCATTCTCTTATTAAGCCAATTTCACACTAAATTTAATTAATTCTCATTAATTGCTAGAAACGATAATAAAAGATAGTGCATTGTACGACTGATATTTAGTGTTTTCTCCAGATGACGTGGAGGACTAAGAGAAGACTCGCCTTTCCTACCATTGTACATGCCCTTAGAGCATGTCTAGTAGTACCCCTAAACCCTCAAACCCTCAGAAATAACCGCTTTTTTACGGGTTGGAACAAAAAAACGCAAATACTAGAACCCCTAAACCCTCAAACCCTCAAAACAAAAAAAAGTAAGGGTCCAACCCTCAAACCCAATTCCAACCTGTAGAAGTGAGGGTTGGAGAGGGACACTCGACCCCAACCCGCACTCCTCTTCCCACGTCGCGCGGGAGGGAAAAATCCCGTCCCCAACCTCCCGCCTCCTCCCTCCCGAGCCGCCGCCCGCCGCCAATCCGGCCGGCCCCCGCCTCCCCTCGACGCGCGCCGCCCGCCGCCGGCTGCGCCACACTCCCCGCCGCCGGATCCACCGCTCCCCGCCGCCTCCCGCCCCGCGTAGGGAGCTCCCGAGCCGCGCCGCCGCCGCCCCGAGCTCTCCCCGCCGCCACGCCCCGCCTCCCGCCGCCCCGAGCTCTCCCGAGCCGCGCCGCCGCCTCCCCGACCTCCCCCAGCCGGCCGCGCCCCGCCTCCCCGACCTCCCCTAGCCGGCCGCGGCCCGCCTCCCCTCGACGAGGTATGCCTCATTTTCTTCCTTTTTGTTTCATTTTTTCTTTTTTATTTATTGTTAGCACTCACAATTTGTTGTATTGTGTAGATGGAGGTGAACACCGACGGCTCCATGTCGTTGTCCGATGATTCCGGTTGGTCGTCGTCGGACGATGTCCAACATTGAGGAGTTGCTTTAAGACGACGACGTCGAGATGATGGGCCTCCTCCTCGACGTGCTAATTGTGATATGTCAAATAACAGTTTTGAGGGTTTGAGGATTCTTGTCTCTGCCCTCAACCCTCAGTTTTAAGGGTTTGAGGGTTCTAATCTTTGCCCCTGTTTTTCGACCCTTAAAAGTGCCAAAAAAATGCCATTTCTCAACCCTTAAACTGCTTTGAGGATTTGAGGGTTAGGGGCTCTACTAGTGATGCTCTTAGTGGGACGGGCACGGTGCTCGACCTACACTTATAGGTGGCCAAACGGGCCGGGGCCAGCGTGCCGGCCCGAGGAACGCTTCTTAAAGCACGGCACGGGCACGACCCGGCACGGATCTTAACGGGTCGTGCCCCGGCACGGGCCCGCTCCGTGCCGTGCCCAGCTCCCGATCGAGGCCCGTGGGTCGGCCCGGCATGGCACGATTAGGTTTTTTTTATTTTTTTACCTATTTTTATTTTTTTTCAATTTTTGGACCACATTTACGCTAAATGGGCTGTGCCCGACGGGCCAACCGTGCCTAACGGGCCGTCAGCGTGCCTCCCGGGCCGTGCCGGAGGTCAGGCCGCGGCACGCGGGCCGACCCAGGCACGACACGATTCTAATCGTGCCCAACGGGCCGTGCCGTTGCCGGGCCGTGCCGGCCCGTTTGGCCACCTATACCTGCACTCCATCACGGGACCCCGCTCACCCTGCCCAGGCGGCTGTGCCCCTCCCCGGCCTGCTCATCCCCGCAATTTGCCTCTCGTTAGATCTCGTGTCGCCACAGTCCAGGCGTCATCAGACTCATCACTCCTCCAGGACTCCACTTCAAATCGTGGCTCGCCTCCGTCGTTCAGGAGGGATGCTACGTCCTCGCGTAGCTGTGCCACCATGGCCGCTCCAGGCGCGACAGGAACCCGACGCGCTCATGCCTTCCCCGCAGCGGCCTCGCGAGGATGATCCATGAGCGTTGGGATTTGGCGTTCCTAGCCGGCGCTGTGGCGCGGCGTCCCCGGCGCCGGTGGTGTTGGGTGGTGGAAGCCTCTCCGAATCCTTAGAAGTTCGGCTCTGTCCCGGCCGGATTGGTGTTGAAGAGGCGGCGGCCGGCGTCGCTCATGGTGCCATGGTGCTGGTGGACAGCAGCACATGCGGACGACGCAGGCACACATCAGACAAGATCCGGCCCTCAAGCCTCCAAGCGCGTCGACGACGGGAGGACTGCCCCATCTTCGTCGGCCTCTAAACTTATGCCTGACCTACGCGGGGGCCTCCGTCGGTGTTGCCGTCAAGCTCAACCACGGGTGCGACATCACCATGCATCAACTGGTCAAAGGTCCTGCACCATAGGCCTCCAGGTTCTGCTACATCAAGTACATTGTTCTTGCCATCCTTGAGTTCCTCAAATATACCAGATCTTAAGAAATTTTGCATGTCCCGAATATTCCGGATCAGAATAAATGCTTTTTCATGGGAATCTCTTATAGTAAAATCAAAATTTTATTTGCTGCAGGCAACTGATCTTATAAAAGTTTATCAGCAAGGAGATTCTGAGGTTTCCCTTTCAAGGTTCAGTAGTTGGATTATGCTTGTTGCATATGCAAGCTATCTTGATTTTCAACCAACTGGGAGTAATAGTACTATACAAACTGTCAAATTGGGAGCCTAAGTGTGTACCAGGAGTAGTTACTATATTGGGTCTGTCTATAGTTCTAAACTAAGTGTGAGATTTCGATGACCACGCTCACAATCCATTTTCTCTGTGCATCCAAAATATTTTTACGAATTATCTCCGTGCTGTGATTCCTCCGGCACCAGAACATGAAAGATTGTTTAGAATCTTAGACCAATCACAAGCATAATTTTCAAACAAATTCCAAGATCTAATCCAGGCCATTACGGACATGTCTATTAGTACAATGGCTACTTTCTTAATTTTGGTGACCAAATAAATATATCTCTGTTTGAGTCTCGGAATGCTTCGCCTTAGAACTGGTGAATCTGCCATCGACAAACACCCCAAGGGAAGGAGCTGACAATCCTCTGCATCTACATATTGCAAGGTATATACGTCATAACCTGTAATCCTATTGGTACATGAATAACATAAGTATATATGTTCTCTCTTTTGCCTGCAACATAAGAAGAGCGGGAGTGATGGAGGCGTAAAGAGAGGTGGGAACGTCCGTCGAATATAGACATGGACTGGACAAAGAGTTTTCAATCACGTGATCCGTCCATGGCGTTCTGCCAAGGCCTCGCCGCGATCTCACAGCAGCGATCCCGTATGGTGAGTAAATCTATCCACCAGACCACCATGTTAACAATATGGTGCTACTGGAAGGTTGATATTTTTTCCATTCAGTTATCCTTTAAACTTTGGTCGTATGAGATATCACACAGTTAGTTGAGTTAAGCTACATGTACGATTTTTATTCCAATATATTAAGTGACTAACTATATTTATCTTGCTCCTGCTATTCCTCCCAGATTAGAAATCGAGCAAATTCATCTTTTTGACGGAAAAGGCAGTCTGGCCTGCTTTTCATTGAAATTAGAAGGAGTGTAGAGGAGTACAAAGTAACCAAAAACAAAAGTATAAAAAAAGAGCTACAAAGTCCTAGGAAAGCAGCCATTTGTGCTGCAGCCCACAAAAGAAGGAGGGTGAGGAATCAGTCTGGTTCCCTTGGTCGTAGGAGCAGGTCAGCAGCACCTGTACGCCCTGCGTCCCTCCAACATTTGGCTTCGTCGATGATGTTTGCATGTAGCCTGGTTAGTGATTCGGCTTTATTGTTGAAAATCCTTGAGTTTCTTTCCTTCCAAACCGTCCACCAGGCGACGTGCACAAGTGCACACCAATTCTTCTTGAGTGTTGGTGGCAACTGCTGGCGCGTGCGCGTTAACCATGAGTCAAGGCTGCCATCAACAAGCGTAGGCAGCAGGCTATTGCTGAGTCCTGCAGTGTGGATCAGCTTACTCCAAAGCCTGGAGATGACCGGGCAGGTGGCGAGGAGGTGTAGGGCAGTTTCTTGCTCACTGAGACAAAAGACGCAAGCCGCGTTGTGAGGCCACCCCTTTCTCTGCAGGCAGTCGGCTGTGTGACACTTGCCAAGAGTTGCAAGCCAGCCAAATATACGACATTTTAGTGGCGCCCCCGAGCTCCAGATAGTATCTTGGAAGCTAAACCTGATGGAACCTTCGAACTGCATGTCATAAGCTGATGCGGCAGAATATTGTCCATTGGTGGTCCAGCGCCATGTAACTGAATCAGGTATATCATGTTGTAATTGTACACCCTGGACGATATCATGTATGAAGAGGAACTGGCGGAGGGCAGTGACTGGGATGTTGTGTTTGTAGTGTTTCATCCACTTATTGTCAGTGATAGCTTGGGCAACAGTGAGGTTTCGCATGGTACAGCATTGAAACAGCTCAGGCGCGATAGTGGCAAAACTCTGCCCATTTATCCACGGGTCCTTCCAGAAGCTGATCCTTTTGCCATCACCGAGGTTGAAAGAAACTGCAGAATTGAACAGATTTCGAGCACGGTCATCAATTCCCAAGGGGAGATCACACCAAGCTTTATCAGTTTGTATACCCCATTTATATGCCTAACCAAAAAAGCTGCTGATACAAATTGGGAACATAAACACCCAAGTTGTACAAAAGGTTTCAAATCAAATATTACTAATGTGGAGGAACCTCAGCCACCTGCATATTATTTGATGGCTATGCAACACACTCCTCTGAATGACATACCAACACACGGAAAAATGGTAGTTTCATTTACATGACTCCTGCTATGTTGAATGACCTCTTGATAATGATAGCTATAAGAAATACATCTTGTGTGATATATTTGGTTCATATAGCATTATTGTTGTTGTTTTCTGACAGATCTTTATGTGCTTGGAGTTGGTACCAAGCACAACGTGAACCCTTTACTTTTTTTTTTTTTCAACTATTATATTCCTAGGAACCCGTCTGTTGAGGAAATGCAACTGCAAGAGATATCAAATTGCGCCAATAATCTGTTGCTCTTGCCTGTGCAAAAAATCTGTTGCTCTTGCCTGTGCAAAAAATCTGTTGCTTATGCTATCATTTGCAGTAGAATCGATGATAACATCTAACCTTTGTGCAGCAAACTTTTGAAAGTTCAAAGAGAAGATGGTATCATGCAACCCCATATCGGTTGATACACAAGTTGCTCACGTTCTGGACGACTCTGCTCCCTTCCTTCTTCAGCCTGATTTGCTTACTCTAATTCTGGTCCTCCTTATAGCAGTCAGACAATCAGATGGAGGAATTGTGTGCCAGTATCAAGGTCAGTTAATTTGCCTTGCACACGTGCATTAGTTTAAGTTTAGCACACTGGAATGTTTCCAACTAATATGCTTCAAGCCCCAACTATCTCAGTCTCCTATGATTTTTTTCCATCTACACCTGAATTTTGTGATGAGTTAAGAAGCTGGCAGAAAAGGGGCTCATATTAAACAACAGTTTAAAGGAACATGTTGAAGTTTATATCAATTCCAACATTGTCATCTGGAATTTTAAGATGGTGGCTTTGCCTGTTTGGTTCTCTTTTTTGTGGGTTGATTTTTCAGGTAGCAAAAGAATATCCTTGTTAGGCCGGCTCATTGCACTCTTTCACTTTGTTGTCATATACTATCCTGTCTTTTAGCAACTGACATAATAACAGTAGACATGAGAAACACGGTGGTAACAAACTGATTGTTTCATTAGATGCTATGTTTATTTAATTTTGTTGATCCAAAATCTTGACGTTGTACACATGTTCATGCCTTAAACTGCAGAACCAAGTATTGCTAAATTAGGTGATGCTTTATTCAGAGTTCTTGTACATCAGACTGGGCTATTGCCACCAATTTTCGTTATTACATTACATTGGTGTTAATGCCAAGGCCTTTGTGTGTACCCTCTAATCATTACATTTGTTTTCTTTGTCGTGTGATGGACGGAAATGGACCAAAGGAGAAGTTCCGAATGATTTTGCCAATGATTTGTACTAGCAATTAGTCACGTCCATCCTTCAATGAAATTTTCAGTGAAATATCTTATCTGCTTGATTGCCAGATTGTATACCTCTTCCATGGCATTATAAAAAACACTCTTTTTATTAAGCTTTATTATGATTATGATTAGATGTATATGCTCCAGTATATGCACTCAGTGATCTTGTACAGTTGGGATTTCACGCTGCAGTGTAATTGCTTTAAATAAATGTATGCACGGAATATTTCAATTTCTTGTGTTGGAGAGGGGATTCAATTGATGATTTACTCTTACTTTATTCAATTATCTTGTGGAGAAATATATTATTCTCTTTACACATAATTATGAGGATCTTCTCCGAGCAGTGCCTTGATGAGCAGTGTATCGTGCATTATGTATTTTTGTCTAACTATTTGAGGTAAAATGGTTTTTATATGTAGCAACCCATGTGCTTTTAGCCATCTTCGAAGTGAATGATAATTCCTAAGCATGTACATTTTTCTTGCAAATGATTTTGACTAAAACAAGTTGGCAAATAAATATTTTTGTATATTTAAACAAGCAAAGCTGTTTTTAGTCAAAGATAAGCGCATGTGGGGCAACCAACCAAAAAATACAGGCACACCTTACAAAGGTGAGCACATTAATTATTCTTATCGGCGAGAGTGAGAACGAGATTGCGAGTCTGGATGCTCAACAGACGAAGATGACGACCTTGGAATGTGGAGGCGGACAAGTGAAGATACGTGGGTGCAACAAATGTAATGATATGTATAAAGATTCTAAATTCGTCCGAGCCATATCAAATTGAAAATATCTGAAATCCAATTCCATTATAGAAATTGGAATCAATTCTATTCTTTATAGAAAAATGCATTTGCGAATTAGAGAAATAAAAAGAAAGTTCAATAAATTCTATAATTTTATTTAAAGATATCTTCTAGTTAAGCATATCAAGCTAACTTTATCTGTAAGAAGTTTTAGTATTTTTTTATAAGTAGAACTTCAAATTTCAAACTAGTTAATAGCTAAGATTAATAACTAAGATCTTAGATTTTACAGATTTCCTATACTATACCTATTTCTATTTGTTACGCTATTTCTGCTATGTAGATGGATGCGGATTGCCTAGAGATACCCTTTGACAGAGGAGGAGGTTCTGTCAGCTGTCTTGATGAAGATTGACTTCAGCAAAAAAAAAGAATTCATTTACTTCAGGCTCGCACCCTCGATCATCCCCCTATATTAGTAGGTAAATTGGCTTCTGGCGAAGCTTAACAAAGGCCGACTACTACATAGAGATAATTTCTTGTCAATAATGGTGTTAAAAAGATTCTAAAGATAAATGTTTGTCAATAGTGGTGTTGAACCACTAGAATATATATGCCTCCGTTTGCAACGCACGGGCATATGTCCTAGTCCATTCAAAAATAAAATCAGATACAACTTCCGAAATCCATTACAATGATTGAAGTTGTCATTCTGCTCTGCACGACACGTTCAACGGGCGGCAGTTTTCAACTCCATAGATTATAAGGGCATGTACAATGGTAGAGAAGACGGGTCTTCTCTTACCCCTCCACATCATCTGAAGAAGGCAATAAATATCGGTTATACAATGCGCTCTCTCTTATTGTCATCTCTAGCAATTAATGAGAATTAATTAAATTTTAGTATGAAATTATGTTAATAAGGGAAGGCATGTGGTACAATGGAGAAAATAGTCTTTTCTTAATATTTAAAATATCATCTCTTAGCTAAGAGAAAACAACCCTTTCTTTCTTCATTCTCTCTCCGCCAACTAAGCAAAAATCTGACGTGACATCTGTAAGGTAAGGCTGACATCACTCCATTCTACATGCCCTAAGAAGACAAAAACGTCCCAATGAGACTGGTTATACAGGCATGCAACTGTTTCAATTTGTGTACGTCCAGTTGTCCAACAAGAGCAGTTATGACAAACACAGCTTCTACTTGAAAGAATTAGGCTACCTCATTTTTTACAAATATTTTTTGTTTGAAGTTCTCTTGCGGATTTATAACCAAACTGAAAATCGTACCCGAAATAAGGGCTGGCAGTATTTAATTTTTGCGAGAGAAGAAAACGTGTCTTCTGTTAGGCACAGAACAGAACGGGTTTGTTACGATGTTGACTTTCGCACTATCATTAGACGCTCAACCAGCTAGCGGAGACGCAAATTGCAGCTTGCCATGTCTACTCACAATGATATATAACTGAGCTGTCACCAATCACAGTTGTGGAGCTCCACCAAAGAACACCATAACCTTCACCTTCCTCTTCCTCCGGACCATCGCTCGCCATCACCAATCGCCATGTCCAAAGTAAGTGAGGAATTCTCCTGTCCTATGGAAGTTGATTTGATTAATTCTGCATTCGTTGGTAATTCGTTGTATCGACCCCATACGTATGAATCCATCCATCGGGTTCCTTTTGCAGAAGATCGTGCTCAAGGTGGACATCACCGCCGACCGGTGCAAGGCCGGCGCCATGAGCAAAATCGCCGGGCTCCAAGGTACGTGTGATGTTTGGACAAATCAAGGATCATGCCATGTACATGTAAATTCGTGCTGCAATACGAGCTCTGTAATAACTGGTGCGTTGTTTGATCGCAGGGATCAAGTCGATTGCGGTGGACGGGGACAAGGGGACGCTGACGGTGGTCGGGGACGTGGACGTGGTGTGCCTGGCGAGTATTCTGCGGAAGGCCAAGTTTCAGGCGCAGGTCGTCAGCGTCGGGCCGGCGGAGGAGAAGAAGCCCGAGCCGCCCAAAAAAGAGGAGGAGAAGAAGCCCGATGAAGCAAAGAAGCCTGCCCCGCCCTGCAGCTGCTCCGGCCCCTGCAACCCTTGCCCTTCCCGGCCGATGCCGCCATACCCCGGCGTCGCCATGGTGTGCTACGACGAGGAGCCCGACGGCCGTTGCATCATCCTGTGATTTTCAAAGCTACTATAGTTACCTTTTGCGTCCACTTATATTTTATTTTATTTTGAACTCTTTTGTGTTCACTGCTTGTCTGTCGATGCTGTTATTTTCAACAACTGAAGCATGTGGCATTCTTGCGCTGTTAAATGAACTTGTTGCAAGATACTTCTATGTAGCCATTTGACCAATGCAGTTACATGTGCCTGACAACTAATCCCTCCGGCCTCCAAGGAAATTCTTGAAATAGAAGAACACTTTTTTTTTTGAATCAGGAGAAACCCGCAATAAAAAGAATAAACAAAATGAAAAGTTGCGAGTGAGCATCATGACACCTACACCCCCACTAACTTGTGATTTTTAATACTAAATCACAATAAAAAAATCAAAGGAAATTTTTTTTGGGAACGCAGAAACATGTTAACGTTGATTCATGAGTTAGGTCAGAATAAATTATGAACGTAACAAAAAATAGGCATATAACATTATAACGATCTCATCGCCGAATGTCATCGCTTGCTGAGTCAGCTCAGAATCCAAGATTTCAACTAATCAGTCAAGAATTGTGACAGTGAATGCAGTCCAGTATTACCCAAAGATCACAAGTTCTAAATTACTTAGCCAAAACTGCATCCTAACTGCTGCTGCGTGCCCCCAGCTTCAGAGCCTCTCATCCAACGCAAAAACAATCGTGGATGGCATCCAAACGAATAATTGAGTTTAAGTTCAAAACCAGGACCTTTCGAGTGAACGAAAGGGGGAAATCCATGAAGAGCAACTTGTAAAATGACAAAACACCCACCATTGTTTATTCAGGAAGTTTGCACCGTTCGCAGAACCGTGTTCGACTAGTTCTTCAACCACGGTTTTGCGCATGCTGCGCCTGGGATTAAATTTTCTGGATCAGCAACTTGACTAAACCAGATTAGTTTCGCCAGCTTACTGGGCAAGTAGTACGTCGCTTTAGAGCCAATCCGTCGTCCAGACGCGGGTGATGTCAGTTGGATGATATCACGGTAGCGAACCAAAATTCCATTTCTACTTTGACCCTAATTAAACACCACATGTTCTGGTTCGGTAGCAGATACTGGGGGACTGATTCGATAATTTAACGTCTGCAAGTTGAATATATATAGGTAGCATGACATCGACTAATCATCGATCTTATAGCTGAATACATTGACCAGTGATTCTAGCACTGTTGATATGTGACGAATTTGATCTGACTGTTTCTGGCTAATAACATCTTTCTTCTCAACCTGCGCATGCCCGGTCAGAGGACTTAATTTTCAAACTTGCTTATTTATTTTATAATTTTGTAAACTTGCTCGTCCACAGAACTTGGGATGAGAGAAGCTTGTTTGTTAAGGAAACATGTGAAAATCTTAGTATAATGTCTGAAGCGTGTTGGAATGAAAAATAAACATTGACAGGCATGGTGTCCATCACTCCAAGCCGCGGCCGCCCCCATGCCATTTTCCTTGTCAGTCTCCGCGTTAGACATCGACGTTCGCCAATTCCCTGAATTAATATAAGTGCCGTTCTGGCGCAATTTTCTTTCAGCTGCACCGTCTGTAATCAAATATTTATTTGGTACAAACAACCAAGGTTACAGATTGATGCAGGAACAGGGCTATCCATCTTTTCGGAAAAAAAGAAACCAAGGTCACAGATTAAGAAGACAATGCTGGACGTTAAAACGGGGGCTGTGTACCGTGTACGTGAGCATACAAGCAAAAAAAAAAAAAAAAAAAAAAAAAAAAACTTAACATGCCACATGTTTATCCATATGGCGCTTTTTGATAAAGGGAAATTTTATTAACTCACAAGTTCGCGTCAAGGCGATACAGCCAAACGAGTTATAATCCGATCTCTGCATAACTTGGATGAACACAGCTCAACAAACAAAATAGTAAGAGCAACTCCAGCCGCCCCCCCAAGAGCCCCCCAGGACCGTTTTTTGGACGCCGGCGGGCGATTTTTCTCCCAGTCGCGCCCCCAGGGTCTCGTTTTTCGCCGGATTTGGCCCAAAAGTTATCCGGCGTACCCAGGCCGAACCCAGCGCGCTGGGTTCGGCCTGGGGGCGCCGGCGCAAGGGAAACGCCGCGCGGGCCAGCCCTGTCGGCGAGACAACACGATTCCCGCCATTTTTGTTTCGCTTTCCCTCCATTTTCCTTCTCCATATACCGTAGCTCCCGCCGTTTCCCGCGGCAATCGCCTCCCATATGGCGCCCAAGAAATTCAACAACCCACGAGCCGCCGGCGAAGAACCACCGGCGAAGATGGCGGGGGGCGGGAGGGGTAGGGGGAGGGGAAGGGGGAGGGGGCGGCCGGACGGCTTGAGCAACACCGAGTGAGCGAACGAAGTCGAGCGAAGGAAGACGCTCACCGCCGACCGCAAGGCAAGGGGCGCGAGAAAGAAGGCCAAGGAGGCGGAGGAGGCCAAGGAGACACGATGAGCGGCGGCGGCGGCGGCCGGGAAACCGTGCTTTCCTGCGCCGTCCCCACTGTATGCGCCGCCCGGCCTCTATTTGCCGCCCGGCGCTTGGGGAACCCAAGGAAGCCAAGGAGGAAGCCAAGCAAGCGTGGCGTCACCGTCACCGTCGGTCTTCTCGCCGTCGCCCACCGCCTTCTCGCCGGCGTCGCCAGTCACACCCCACTGGAGGGGGGACACGCTGGACTACGGAGACGGCGACCCGCACGGGCGCAAATCAGAACTCGGAGAACTATTGGGCGAGGGTGAAGAGGTCGTTCGACGAGCGCAAGCTTTGCGACCCCGAGTTCAAAGGATTTTACATGGCGCGCGGCGAGAAAGCGATGGCGAACCACTGGGCGGTCGTCCAGGCGGCCTGCAGCAAATGGCACGGAATCGTCGAGGAGGTCATGGCTCGCCCGGAGAGCGGCGCCGACGTCGAGCGACAGGTAAAAACCCCGACTCGGTCGCCCATAGTCTGTTCGTTTCTTCTTCGGCTGACATTTTCCTTTTGTTGCGCGCCGGCAGATGGTCCGGATGTTCGAGATGTACCGGCAGGACAGCAAAGGCGCCGAGTTCAAATTCCTCCATGTCTTCTCCAGGATCGAGAAGTGCGAGAAGTGGGCCGAGGTTCGTCTGAACCTCGGCAAGGGGAAAGAACCTTTCAACCCCGACGAACCGGGGTCGGGAGCCTCGGATGGACGTCCAGAAGGGAACAAGAAGGCGAAGGCGGTGAGGGCGAGCACACCGGCGACAGAAAGGCTGCACACGTCGATCGAGAAGTGCATTGCCGACGCCAAGACCCACGCCGTCAAGAGGGAGGAGAAGTTCGACGCGAGGTGGTTGCAGATGATGGAGAAACAAGACGTGAAGATCGACCTCCTGAAGACCAAGGTCGCGGCCAAAAAGAGGAACACCGATCTGGCGTTCCTAATGAGCGCCGACCCGGCGACGATCATGGACGCCAAGGTCAAGGCGTGGTACATGAGCCAGCGCGACCTCATCCTGAACGAGATACCCGCGCCGATCCCGACCCCGACTCCACCACCGACCCCGACCCCGACTCCACTCCCGACGATGACCCCGACTCCGACAACGGAAGGCTCCACCACCAAAATGACGCCGAGCACCAGTACTACCCCTGCATCGTCGCCGCCGATCGCTGCACCATCGACCGCCCCCTCCTACGTGGTGCAAGTGGAGGACGACGAGCCGGCATCGTCGCCGCAGATCGCTGCGCCATCGACCGACTTCTCCGTCGTGGTGCAAGTGGAGGACGACGAGCCGGCGATTTGAGGTCGACGTCGTCGATTTGGCCTCTTTTTGACATAATTATGTTCTCTTTTAAGCTTGACCGGACTAGCGATGATCGCCGATATGTAGCGGGAACACGCCGATTCAAAAAAAAAATGTGCCTTGGGGCTGAAAGCTGGGGGGGCGGGTGGGAACCGAGGCCTCCCCAAGACTTGGGGGGCGCCGGCGAACGGGCTAAAAAGCCTTCACCGGATACCCTGGGGGGGCCAACGGCTGGAGTTGCTCTAAGTCTTAACATAGTTCAACCACTATCTCACAGAAATCGGCATCAGTGAATAAAGCAACTAAGATTACAGAGGACCAACACGTAGATTACGTCGCCATCTGTGTTGGGTGAAAACCTCCTTAGCTGCTCGCTCCACTTGATCACATGCCGCCAGGAAGAGTTCCTTGTGTTCAGATCGCTGCAAATGGCTCCAACCGCGTAGACAATATGTGCACGAGTAGATAACCTGCAACGAAGATATATATAAGACTGTTACCCCCACAAGGATTTTTTTTTAATAATTAGGCGGAATTCCTTGCAATCATTTACCAAACATATTTGCAACTGACCCCGGTTGATATATACTCGATGCCACTTGAATACTAGGCCACGATCTCCAAGCGAATTTACAATAAAAAAAAGAGATGCTTAATTATTCATCATGATGACAGACAACATATTTTTACAACCATGTCAATTACGTTTTGATAAGTTATCTTTTGTCAAGATGACACCCTGTCTCAGATACCAAAGAAAGATACCAATTTTTCGAGGGGCCTTCACCTTCGAAATCTTCTTATTATTGACCGGTGCATCTACTTGGACTAACGCTTGGTACATAGACTTAACCGAAAATATATCATTGGTATGTAACTTCCATCGGAAAACGTCATGTCCAACCGTTAGTGTTATTGTGGTAAGCCGCCCCAATAATTCATGCCATACCAACAAACGGCTCCCGATTAAATCACGCATAAAGAAAACGTTTGGGGGTGAGACCCCAACACCTCCTTGATTGTGACACGCTTATTCCTAACGATACCGTATAGTCCAGGGTACTGAACTTTTTGCCGGCACATTACCCAACCAGATATCCTCCCAGAAATGTACCTGTGATCCATCTCTAATGGCGAACGACCCAAACCGGAAGAAGGAATTTTTCACATTCATTAGACCAGCCTAAAAGTGGGAGTCCCCTGGTTTCCAATAAATTTGGGACATAACTTTGGAACCAATGTTTTTATTCCGCAACATCACCTGCCACACCCCCTCCTTAGTAAGAATTTTGAATAACCATTTACCAAGTGAGCGGTGTTTTTTGCCTCTAAATTATGGATTCCCATACCATCCTGATCTTTTGGGTGACACAAGATATCCCATTTTGGCAATCAATAATTTTTCTTTCGCTGGAGAGCATATAAAGTACCATGTGTTGTTAAAACTGAGTTAATTAGAACCAGTCGACCCCGAGTAGACAAGTATTTTCCTTTCCAACTACTTAATCTTTTTTGCATTCTTTCTTCCACCGCTATCATGAGTGTGCGATAATGTATCAGTATCCCCAAGTAAAGGTTCAGAAACTCAGCTCGTGCGCAACCAAAAAATAGTCACATATTCGGCCCCATTTGTTTGTGCCACAACGAGACAGAAAATTTCACTCTTATGAAAATTTATTTTCAGCCCGTTACTTGGGGATCCGGAAATTGGCATGGTCTAGATGGGAAAATTGTGCCTCAGAGAGCTCATCAAACACACATAAGAGTAACTTAAGATTTTCTGCCTTATCTAAATCATGATTAATAACAAAAGTGTGTCATCCGCATATTGTAAGATGGAAACCCATCATCCACAAGATGTGGCACAACCCCAGAAATCTGACCATCGGCTTTTTCCCGTTCAATATTGCAAGCATATCTGCGACAATATTGAATAGAATTGGAGATAATGGATCACCTTGACGCATTCCTTTTTTTACTGGAAATAACGTCCAATATCATCATTCACTAAATTGGGGGGAGAATTTCACTTCCCGGCCTCTGCACCAATTAGGGATGCACACAACCTTTAAGCATGAGTACCAGGATTTTCAATTCCCGGCGTCAACCCGATCCCAATCTAGAAAAAAATAAGGGGGGTTGGCGTGGTAAATGTTTTATTAAAGATTTTCTGAGATCCGAAATAATCCACTCGAATCTCCGGAAATACACTTCAAATACGTTAGAAGTAAAACCCTTAGGAGTGTGTTTTTTATAGCTGCTCACGAGAAAGTAGAAGTTGTCAAATCATGGCTAGTGCGTCGATCTAACCGTGTTGTACGTTCAGTCGGGCCACTTAGGCGAATATCCGCCCTCTCCTATCAGAGCCATGAGATCTCAAGTTCAAGCCCCAGCTTACACACTATTTAATATAAAAATAGTTGCAACCTCTCATCTATCCCACGTCTATGGTCTTCCCGTATGTCCAGCCTAGACACGAGAGGGTCATCTATCCCACTTCATATCTATAATGCTCAACCCTGCATTAGGGAGGCTCCGCCTAAAGAGCAAAAATGGTGGTCTGGCCCAATATGAAGTTTTTCTTGAACTGTTTTTTATGTTTTTGTTGTTTCTTTTCTTTCTATTTTTTCTTTTTCCTTCTCATGGTTTTCCATTTTATTTATTTTGCATGTTGTTTTTAGTTTTTTATATTTAAATTGGGGTGTTAAAAGCTTACATTCAAGGATAAAAAAATCATATGTTCAACAATGTGTTCACGGGGTTTTAAAACTGTAGGTTCGCAGGTTTGAACAAAATGTTCAATGTTCAAAAATTATTTTCAATTTTTCATCGATCCTTAGAAAAAATAGGAACATAATATAGTTTTTGAGATTTATTGAAGAATAAGTACATTTTTATGCCTCATTTGGTTCGGCCCATGAAACCCACCCGGTAGGCACAGCTCCCTATGTATCGCTTTAAGCGAGTCAAAGCATGTATCGCGTGCAACAATCCTCTAGTAGTATGACTTTTGTCTCGCCAAGTACTTTATTTCTATGAAATAATAACTAATTTATACATATACTTTATTGTTGAAACAAAAATGTTCATGCATTTTTTTCATCGTAACAAGAAGTTATGTATTTAAAAAATTGTTCATGCATATTCAGTAAAATGTTCATGTTTTTAAACTGTTCACCGGTTAAAAATACATTCATCTATAAAAGTAAAAGGTTTGCGTGTTTAAAAAAAAGGTTCAGGTGGTAAAAAAACTTTTCACGGGGCTCAAAAGCTGTTCATTTGATTTGAAATATAAAATACAGGTTCAAAAAAATGTTTAGAGGTTCAAAAAAGTATATACCAACGCACAGTCCAAAAAACAAAGACAAAAATAAACAGGAAAAAAGTAACATAAAAAAGCAAAAAATAAGAAATAAATTCATTGATCACCCAGAAATAAACTAAAAATAGATAAGATAAAAAATATAAACAAAAAACTAATGGGCCGGCCCATCATTGTGATCCTCCGTATGAGTGGAATGTAAGACTCGCTCTAAGCAACGAGGGGTTAAGTTTGTTTTACCCCCTAAAGTATCACGTTTGGGACAAAATTCTCCCCATTCTTTTTTAGGTATATTTTATCCCCTAACCTAATTAAACTGGACGTTTAACCCCCTAACATGGTTTTCATCATGTTTTGTTGTTTTGGCACCGGTTCACTATTTTAATTAGCCACGTTGGACTGTGACGTGGAGGGTCACTTAGGGAGAGTCTAATCATCCTTGTATCCTATTTTTTTTCGCGTGAAGAGTTCGCAAATATGGACAGAGGACACTATCCCTTCTCTGTCCGAACATGGAGCAGCTCTACCATGGAGCCATGGAGGACAGAGTAGAAAAAAGTCTACTATGACACCAATATCCACCGGCGGTGCCTCCTTCCTCCTTCAGCTACGTACTTCCCTTGAGTGGAGAGGGAGGAACGCGCAGGAGATTTCTTCCGGGCTAGATAGGGAGGGGTGCGGCGTGGAATCCGACTGAACCGGGAAGAGGAGGCGGAGGAAAGCTGCTTATACACAGTAGTGGGTGCGACCGAACTACATTAGGCCCCCGGCTCCTGGCGATGTGCCTCTTCCGGAGGAGGAAGATAAGGTGATAGCTGCCTTGCGCTATGGAGAAGGCTATGGAGATGCACTGAACTACATCAGGCCCCCGGCTCCTGGCGATGTGCCTCTAATCGTCTCCACCTAAGCAGGAAACAAGTAAATTTCTTCTCTTAGTCGCATTTGTCCAGTCTGATGTGAGTTGCAGCGTGAGAGGACAGATAATTATTTTGTGTTGCTCTGGTCTGAAGTGAGTTAATTTGGGACACTAGTAGAAAATCTGTCTTTCTTCCAGAGCCGCCCCAGGCTTTAATCCCAGTTCAGACACAAACCGGGAGGTCCCGGTTCGAGATGCTAGGGCCCGGAATGCCAATGGTCCCGGTTCGGATGGGGATATTAGTCCCGGTTTGTGGCTGGAACCGGGACTAAAGAGGCGAGCACCTTTACTCCCGGTTCGGGGCACAAACTGGGACTAAAGGTTCTATCTTTAGTCCCGGTTTGAGACACCAACCAGGACTAAATTTTTTTTCCGAAAAAACATTACGAAAACTTCAAATGGCCGCTATTTCTGCATACGATGTCGGAAAAAAACGTATAATATATCAAAATTATCGGCAAAAAAAATCCTTTTCGAATTCAACCGCCATCAGCCGTTTTTGAATTTTTGAAATTCAAAAAGAGTCAAAATTCAGAATTTTATTTAAAAAAATTAAAAATATAAAATTATGTCATATTTGGATTCCTCATATTTTTCTGATAATAATGGACATATTATTTGTTCAATTTTGATTTACAGATTTAAAGATATGAATTATTGAATTAATGCCAAAAAATAATAAAACACATTTTATATTTATTCAATATTATGATTAATTAGTCATTTTTTTATATTTAAATAATTATTTAGAATTCAAATTATAAAAAATGCGTGGCCCACATGATCCATGGGTTAATATGATTAATAGCATACTATAGACATAAGGTTACAAGTAGATTATAGGGAGGGGGATGGTAAGGAACCAAGATGTTAAGCGTGCTAGGGGTAGAGTAGTGTGAGGATGGATGACTGATGTAGGGTTGGCCCGATCTTCACGGATTTACACACACGAGTGGAGGGAAAACGAGGAAGAACGCGAAGAACACGATGAACACGGTGAAGAACACACGCAAAAGGGGGATAACTCGCGAAGCCTACGAGGGAGAATCACCCGGCAACAAACCCCCAATGGAGTAGCCTCCGGATCTCAAAACCCAAGTCAACAACACGCTTAATGAAACCGATTTCTCTTACCGGCCGGTCCACCGATCCAATAGAATCCTTGAGGGAAAGATTGGCTTGGTCTACTAGAATCACCGCAGTGAGAGAGTAGCTACAAGAAGAGATACATCATCCTCCGCGGAGGAGCCCATCACGGGAAGGAGCAACGCTCAACTCTCAAGTTCATTCATCTCTGCCCAAAATGGAAAAGGGGAAGAGCTATTTATAGTCTTAGTACAAAAGGGGTGAAAGGTGGGGGTCCGGCCTGGAGGCCGGCGTCGTCTGGTGGGGGACCGGCCTGGGAGCCGGCCTAGGCCGGCCTGGAGGCCGGCGTCATCTGTGGGGGGCCCGGCCTGGGAGCCGGCCTAGGCCGGCTTGGAGGCCGGCGTCGTCTGTAGGGGGCCCGGCCTGGGAGCCGGCCTAGGCCGACCTGGAGGCCGGCGTTGTCTGTAGGGGGCCCGGCCTGGGAGCCGGCCTAGGCTCCTGCCTTGTGCTTTCGCCTTGACGCTTCCTCCTCCTCATCCACGCGTATGCCTTGGATGAAATCAACTCTTGGGCTTCCTCGGCACCTCCCATCGGCTTCGTATCCATCGTGTCAAACCTAGCAATGCAAAGGGGCGGATGCTCAAGTAGCATACCATTCCAAAGGGTAGGAAATGAGATCTCGAATAGGAAGGAGTTCACCTTTGACGCCCATGGTGACTTGGCATGTGTCGGATGGCTTGTCATGGTGATGGACGTGGGTTGGGCTACATCATCTCCCCCTCCTTCGAAAAGCGTCGTCCACGACGCTAGCACGTCCTCATCAAGTGAAGGAGATAGATGTCTCGACGTTGAAGTGGAAGTCACCATGCCGCTATTGATACCTATACGCACCAAAGACCAAGCAAAATATGTGTGTGTATGATAGAGGAGCACATCATTGATGACATGTCCAAATTTGTTCATAACACCATTAGCACCACACAAATATATGGAATGGAATACAAATGCAAGGTCAATGTGCAAACAACTCGTCCAAACATCCTCAAAATTTGGGAACACAAAATCTCCAAGAAAATTTGAGAAGGCTAAGAAAGCTATCTCATTTTGAACCATATGATGTTCATTGCATTGAAAGCGTCGGAAAGAGAGGTTTGTGAACCACACAAGGTGATAGAGGCTCTTATCATCGCCATCATGGGTGCAAACAAAGCAAAGAGAAGAGCAAGTGTTCATCAATTTTGTTGCAACACCAAGAAGATAACATCCCAAGGCCTCATGACAAGACATGCTCAAAATATCATTATGGTGACCAACAAACATAAGGAAATAGAAATTGCTCATCAAGTTTGCGGCAACACATAAATCATCTACAAGGAAGATCAAGGGAGCATGAATGTCACAAAGGAAAACCAAAGCACTCACATGTTTGCACGCGAACCAAAGGAAAGAGCAATTGTTCAATTTGTTCGATGCAAAACATGGACAAGGAAATAGAGGTTGGCCGGAGCCACAACTCTCATGGAAAATGCTCTCAAGAGCTCTTTTGTCAACTCATGTTCAGTTGAAGTTGACATTATGAAGCATGAGCCATTACACACGAAATTCCATAAAAAGAAATTGTGTGCATGGTACATGAATGCATCATCCATCATGATGCGTCTCTTCATTTGCACATCACCAAACACACCACGTTCAAAATGGAAGTGTGAAGTATGCGGATGGTCAACATGCAAAATGAAGGAAGGAAAATTCTCAACATAGCAAAAGGAACCATCTCCAAAAATTGAGAATGCTATGGGGGCAAACTCATTATCAAGCATTTTATCATCATTGCAAGCAACACATAGGAAAGAGAAATTGTTCGACATATTGCATGCAACAATGGGAGAAAATTGGAAAGATTCATAGCAAGGCATGCATGTGGCAAGATCATCACACATAGGAAATTCCACATGATCAACATTGGTTTGGAACAAGGTATCACATGGGAATATGAAAGAATCATAGGTGACATCAAAAGAAACATCCACATCATGCAAGCAATCACAAGTCATCATGTCCACTAGTGGGATCATGGCATCATCAACACCCATATGCGTACCTTTGTAGTCCCGCTCAAGAGAAGTAGGTGTTGTGGTAGAGGTAGCGGCGTCCATGTAGCCGACTTGTACATCTTCATGTAAGCATGGGGTGGCATCGTCTTCATCCTCCATGTACATCTTCTCCATCATAGGCACCATCATGTCGAGGCTTGGCGTCTCATCATCCATTGAACCTAGTAGAACATGAGAGAACACACTAGAGGTAGAGGGTAAGTTGTTAGAAATCGAAATGGCCTCACTTGACCTATCAACTACCTCTCCCAACTCAAGGTGTGTATCACTCATTCCCTCAAAATGGAAGCACTCAATCTCACATATGGTGGAGGCACTCAACTCACTATCACTCTCACTCAAGTGGGCTAGGTGGCTCTCATGCTCACATGGGATTGGTACCAACTCATCATTCAAGCACATAGGGATAGGCTCGGTAGTCTCAACTCCATTTGCCGCCGTGGTAGAAGGGACACTCCCATGCTCAACCTCTTCACTTGGCTCGCCGTCACAAGTGGTAGCCTCTTCAATGCTCGCCTCCTTGGTCGAAGGGAAAATCCCATGCTCGACCGTCTTCTCGCCATCTTCATGGTCACCATCGTGTAGTGGAGTCGATAATAAGCTCGGTGAAGAGTCATGTGCGGGCTTGAAGAACTTGGATAAGCCGGCGATGAAGTTCTCGCGGATGGTCTTGAACTCGGCTTGCTCGATCTCGAAGTTGGCATTGTCGGTGTCGAGCTTGGTCTTCAACTCGTCGAGGATGGCCTTGAGTTTGTCCCATTTCTTTGTGTAGCTTGATCTATGCTTGGACGCCCTTTTGGTTGTGGCACGCGGAGGAGACTCCATATGATGTGTACTTGCCGCCATCTTGGAAGTTGATGTAGATGCGTGATGGCGTGGCCTTGAGTAGCTTGAGTCCTCATAGTGGCGTCGATGATGATCATGAGTAGACGTACGCCGATGAAGATCCTTGGTGTTCCTTGACGAAGACTCATGTGCATAGGCACTTTGCGTTGGCCGCCATCTTGAGTGTGAGGTAGCTTGACGTCGATGAGGAGGGCGTGTCTCCTTGTCCTCTAGGCGAAGATGCCTTGAGCTCCGTCTCCTTGAGCTTGAAGTAGGTTCTTGACGGCGGTGGCGCTCTTGAGTTCTTGGCCTTGAGGATCGCCGAGGTGGGTACTCATCGTCGGAGTCGTCATCAACATGGTGTGTAGAGCCTCGTGGAAGATCCTTGACGTGCCTTGAGGAGCCGTAGTCGATGTAGGGTTCCACCACCTCATTGTAGTTGTAGTCGAAGTAGTGGTCCACCATGGAGTTGACGCTTGTGGGCTCGAAGTCGATGTAGCTCTCCAAGTCGTGGACAATTGCGGCATCATAGTCGTGGTAGTGGTGGTGCTCCGCCATGTAGTCCAAGCTCGTGGAGGTGACATCGATGTCGTGGTCCACCATGTCATCCATGCTTGGGGCGCCGTAGTCGTTGTCGCTCATGATGTCATCCATGCTTGGCGCGCCGTAGTCGTTGTCGCTCATCATGTTCTCATCATCATGGCCTCCATAGGATGCTCCGCTCTCACTAGACATGGTCAATCACAAGACAAGTGTATATATATGTGGAGTGGAAGGAACTAAGAAACCAACCTCACCTAGTAGATAGTATTGGAACTAGTGGACCATGCCAAGAGAAACCGATACACAAGAATGCGGGTGACTTGAATTTCAAAGATCCAAACGCAACTCCAAAACACACACGGCTTATGAGTGGATAGGTATGAATTGTGGAAAGCAAATGGAACAACCGGAAACCAAGATATTGTAAAGGCAAGTAGAGAACCACGATGACCACAAAGCAAATACAAGTCGATCTCAAAGGATAGGAGTGAAGCACATAGAAACACACGCTTTGAAAAGTGGGACTTGTGCAACCAAAATGAGCTAGTGATGGACCTAGCGAAGACTAAAGCTCAAGTTACACAAGTGCAAGAGAAACGAACTCGATTGCAAATTATTGGTGGGCTACAAGATTTACACAAAGATACCACACCTACAAATTTTTCATCGAGCTAGCGCGACCTACAAGAGATATGGCATTGAGGCTCTTTCTTTTTATTTGCTCTCTTTTGATTCTTTTTCTATTCTCTTTTGGCCTCTTACTCTCTTTTTCTATTTTGCCTCTCACTTTGCTTGCCAACAACAACTATATGAACTAGCGCATACAAGTTTTGCTCGGAACACTAAGAGGTATCAAGTGTGCAAAGCCCAAGCAATCATAGATGAGCTAGTCTCAATAGGTAAGATAGGCACAAATGGCTTGGCTAACAAGTGATGCAAGGTGGGAGAAGGTTCGGGGATGTTATACCTTTCGTCGACGATCTTTACCCGGTGGAGTGGAATGTCCCTTCCTTGATCACGAAATATGGTGGCAATAGATGATGGATCAACCGTCGTGGTGATGTAGAGCTTGTCCGTAGCTTCGATTAGAGACGAAAATCACCAAAAACGGAGTCCGGAGTGAAAAGTTATGGCCAAAACAAAATTTCTACAGGGGACCCGGCCTGGAGGCCGGCCTGGGCCGGGCTGGAGGCCGGCGGCTTCTGCCGGGGGTCCGGCCTAGAGGCCAGCCTAGGCCGGGCTGGAGGCCGGCCGACACTACCCTCCGGGACGCGAAAATGGGCGATTTTGGGCGGAAAACGGCCCGAAAAACACCAAATCGGAGGGGAAATCAAAGGAATTTGGCCATGGGAACGCAAAGGGAGGTAGATCAACAAGTATAGCAATGGATCCACGGATCAAAACCTACCAAAACTCACAAGAATCTCAGATCGAACCAAAAGCAATTTGAGGCTATTTTTGGTGGAAATTTTCGAAATTAGCAAAATCAAAGAAAAATTTTGTGGATATGGGGGTGGAAACAAAAGCAAATCCGTGGCAAACCTGGCTCTGATACCATATGATGTAGGGTTGGCCCGATCTTCACGGATTTACACACACGAGTGGAGGGAAAACGAGGAAGAACGCGAAGAACACGATGAACACGGTGAAGAACACACGCAAAAGGGGGATAACTCGCGAAGCCTACGAGGGAGAATCACCCGGCAACAAACCCCCAATGGAGTAGCCTCCGGATCTCAAAACCCAAGTCAACAACACGCTTAATGAAACCGATTTCTCTTACCGGCCGGTCCACCGATCCAATAGAATCCTTGAGGGAAAGATTGGCTTGGTCTACTAGAATCACCGCAGTGAGAGAGTAGCTACAAGAAGAGATACATCATCCTCCGCGGAGGAGCCTATCACGGGAAGGAGCAACACTCAACTCTCAAGTTCATTCATCTCTGCCCAAAATGGAAAAGGGGAAGAGCTATTTATAGTCTTAGTACAAAAGGGGTGAAAGGTGGGGGTCCGGCCTGGGGGCCGGCCTGGGCCGGCCTGGAGGCCGGCGTCGTCTGGTGGGGGACCGGCCTGGGAGCCGGCCTAGGCCGGCCTGGAGGCCGGCGTCATCTGTGGGGGGCCCGGCCTGGGAGCCGGCCTAGGCCGGCTTGGAGGCCGGCGTCGTCTGTAGGGGGCCCGGCCTGGGAGCCGGCCTAGGCCGGCCTGGAGGCCGGCGTTGTCTGTAGGGGGCCCGGCCTGGGAGCCGGCCTAGGCTCCTGCCTTGTGCTTTCGCCTTGACGCTTCCTCCTCCTCATCCACGCATATGCCTTGGATGAAATCAACTCTTGGGCTTCCTCGGCACCTCCCATCGGCTTCGTATCCATCGTGTCAAACCTAGCAATGCAAAGGGGCGGATGCTCAAGTAGCATACCATTCCAAAGGGTAGGAAATGAGATCTCGAATAGGAAGGAGTTCACCTTTGACGCCCATGGTGACTTGGCATGTGTCGGATGGCTTGTCATGATGATGGACGTGGGTTGGGCTACATCAATGACCGACCAGGAAGTGTGATCAAAATTGGAATTTGACCAAAGACTAAGTGTGATTAAGAGGCTCCGGTGAGAGATTAACGAGTCCAACAATTCATAGATTCAAAAAAAATTTGAAAAAAAATTTGAAAAAAAATTCGAAAAGTAAAATCGATTTTTGAAATAAAGAAATAGAAAAATCCTTTAGTCCCGGTTCGTGTTACGAACCGGGACTAAATGTCCTCCAGCAGAGCTCACGACAGCGGGGCACGTGGAGACCTTTTAGTCCCGGTTCGTACCAGAACTGGGACTACCTTTAGTCCCGGTTCGGGAACCGGGACTAAAGACCCAAACGAACCGGGACAATAGGCCCCTTTTGTACTAGTGGGAGAGGAACACTCATATTTAGCTAGCTCACAAAGCTTGGACTGATCGGTTCATTTTCTTTCGTTTTGGGATGATTGGTCAATTACTTGAAGGGTCTGAACACGCACACTACCAGCGGTTTTAACTCACAGAACTCACACAGTACAGGCAGCTTCAACTCACAGAACACATACATAAGGAAATAACTCGACATAGTTAATCTATCCTGATACTCATGCAATCTATCCTGAGGACCAGGTTTGGTTATTAACCAAGGTAAAAATCCTGGTACTCATGCTTAATGGCTGTGTGCATCCTTAGTTGGTGCAGAGGCCGGAGAAGTGAAATTCTCCCCCCAAAAGTTTAACCGGGTGTAATACTTATTTAAGTAATAAATCCCTTTATAAAAAAAAACTCGACATAAGGCATTTGTGTGATGCACATTTGGTTGCTTTTTGCTTTTCTCGTATATCTGAAGCAAACGGCATGTGAATATTCAGAGCCGTGTGCGAGAAGAGCAGTACAAGCTATATACAGTGTGTGTTGTACAACTATTTCTCTTGGTAGCATGTTTAGTTGTTTACATGCAGCAGATCTGTTAGAGCAATGACCGGGGAAATATCTAGTGCTACCACCCCTTAGGGTGCTACAATTGCTACCAACAAAAAAAATCAATTTTAAATTTGTCAAAAAATTGTAGGAAAAATGTGAGTGTTAACAAAATATGTTTCTACTACCTCCAAAAATTTCAGTTCCAAATTCGAAATGAGCAGTGAGAAACAAAAAAGACAAATCTGCTATGAATAGTGCCATTTTTCTGGTTTTGTCTTTTAGTGAAACCAGTGACACTATTCATAGCAGATTTGTCTTTTTTGTTTCTCAATGCTCATTTCGAATTTGGAACTGAAATTTTTGGAGGTAGTAGAAACATATTTTTTTAACACTCACATTTTTTCCTACAATTTTTTGACAAATTTAAAATTAATTTTTTTGTTGGTAGCATTTGTAGCACCCTAAGGGGTGGTAGCACTAGATATGCCCTCTGCAATGACCAAACTGTGCGTAGCACAAATAACCAGTTTGACAGTGACCAACACAGTTCAACCGTATGGTATTTTCAATTTGTTTGAGAACTGAGAAAACTTAGAATAACAGTTAAGCATGTGAAAATATTACAGTTTGAGTGACCAACTTAGTTCAAAAATAACACCTAACAAGTATGTTCGAAAGGACAAAGCTCCAACTCATTTTTTTTGCATTTGCGCTCTCCTTGGCAACTCCAATTCTGATAACACAATGGGTTGAGACAAATTGTGCATGTGAACTACTTTGCTGTGAGTTCTGGGACATGGAGATGGGCTGACTCATTGTTGTCTTTTGTGGCACCTTCTGCAGAAAAAGAAAGAAGTCCATATAACCCCCCTATGTATTGGGTTTCGGACGGAGAACCCCCTATGTTTAAATTGGGGCATTTAACCCCCCTAAGTATGCAAAACCGGACATTTAGCCCCCCTACACTGGTTTTGGCTATATCAAAAGCGGTTTTGGTGACATGGAGTTGCGGACCAATTCGTTGACCGATTCCTCGGCTCCTTGCCTTGCGCAGCCGGCGGCAGCAGAGGCCAGGGCCAGCCGCCCCCGTGCGAGCCGGAGGTCGCCGGCGACGCCGACGCGCCACCCCGCCGTTTCACTCCTCCCCACTCAAATCGACGGCCACATCGCCGTCGCCTCATCCTCTCTTCCTCCGGCCCCAACACAGTGGTGGCGGCGGCGGCCACGCTTGAAGTTCCCCCCATTTTCCCCTCCCCTCCCCTTATCATCTCCTCCGCACCGAAGCGCTCCTCCCCTTCCTATGGCGTCCCTCATCACCACCTCTATGTCCTCGCCCGCGGTGCTGCCCGCCGGTACCGCCGCCGCGGCCTCGGCTTCCTCCGTCTCGCCCACCGCCGCCGCATCCAAGCGGCCACACCTCGCCGGCGACGAAGCGCCACGACTCAGGCCTTGCGCAGCTCGAAGGCGAGCAGCAGAAGCGGGACCCACATGATGAACTGCACGACGGCGATTTGTACGATGAGGTCCTGCGTGCGTTCTTGCACAGCAACTCCGGCAGGCTCCTCTGTAGCTTTGTCCATGGAGGCGTGGGGGCACACCTCCAGCAGCGGCCGTCCGCGCCTCTGATGACAACAACTTCAGTGGTAGCTGCGGGTGGAGGAGGCACCGGTGCACCCCGTGACGCCTTCTTCTGCCTCCACTTCGTCCTCGCCGCCGAGCCCTTGCGCGTGCACCCGGACGGCCGCTCAAACATGCCACCGCCATGGAGGGACGTTCGCCTCGGAGGCACCTCGCGTTCCGCCCTCCGCCAGCGGCGCATCCGCAGCAGGTGCCGCGCAGGCCGATGCAGACGAGGTTGGATGCCTCGATCCCAAGCCACGAGCATGGCGTCCACCTTTGCTAAAACCACTTGCCACCGTGGCTAAAACCGCTAAACAAAA
Source organism: Puccinellia tenuiflora (assembly GCA_012064385.1). Taxonomy (NCBI): domain Eukaryota; kingdom Viridiplantae; phylum Streptophyta; class Magnoliopsida; order Poales; family Poaceae; genus Puccinellia; species Puccinellia tenuiflora. Next base: position 133,057 of record QRDG01002101.1, read on the forward strand.
CAGCCCATTAGCTCCAAGGGGGTAATTTGCCCGGTTTTAGAAACTTAGGGGGGTGATTTGCCCGGTTTTAAAGATAGGGGGGTTTAGCGTCCGAAACGTGAAAGATAGGGGGGTTATGTGGACTTCTTTCACAGAAAAATACAAAGGTTGCATAATCGGTGGAGACAACCATAGTAAAAAAAACATAATTGGGTATAATAAAAATTAAAGTATGTAATAATAAAAATGTTACATTAGCAATGATTGAAGCTCCTTTTGAGATAGCAGGCATTCTCATTGCGGTCTTCTCTCTCAACTCTAGCACTGAATACCCACACTGAATACAGGTACAGGTTATCTCGATGTGCTCTACCACTGAATACCCACACTTGACAGTGAATAGGTTTGTTCTTATGCATTCTCAGTTTGCGAAAATTCGTTTTGGCACCCGAGCACACCTGCACCCTATATCCTGTCCTTCAAAATCTTTGAGATTCGTGTCTCTCAATTCCGTCTAGCGCTTTTTACCACAGTAATTCTAGATCGTTGGCCCACTGCTGTCCCCCAATTAAATGACGACGATGCCGTCCACTATAGCTGGCCAAACGTGCCGGCCCGGCCCGGCACGGTGCCGGCACGGCACGTTTGTGGCACGGCCCGTTAGGCCCGCCAGCTATTCGTGCCGTGCCGGGCCGGCCCGCGTGCCGCGGCGCGAGGCCAGGCACGGCACTGCGGCCCAGTTACGGCCCGTTAGGCACGCCAGGCACGGCTGGGCACGGCCCATTTAGCGTAAATGTGGCCCAAAAATAAATAAAAAAAGATAAAATAGGTAAAAAAAATAAAAATAAAAATAATAAAAAAAAGTTAAACGGGCCGTGCCGGGCCGGCCCGCGTGCTTCGACTGGAGGTGAGGCACGGCACGCATCGGGCCCGTGCCGGGGCACAGCCCGTTAACATCCGTGCCGGGCCGTGCCCGGGCCGTGCTTTTTTTCCCGTGCCCCGGGCCGGCATGCTGGGCCCGGCGGCGTCCACCCCTCCCGGAACAGATGGACACGAACGGGACGGACCGCTACCTGTACCATCCTGTTCCGTCGTCCTGAGTCGAGTTGTTCCATCGTGCCGGTCCTTTCGCCGGTGGAGCTGCCGCCTCCACCGTCCCTACATCTATCCTCACACCTCCCTCGTCCACCGCCCCGCCGTCTCGTCCACCGCCGGTCTCTCCTACCCTCAGCCCGCAATCGGCAATCGCCCGTACCCTGAACTCGTGGTCGTCAGTGAATTCGGCAGCGCCGCCATGGAACTCATGGGCAGCACAACCCGTCTTCAAGCACCCTCGACCTGATCTCCTAGACGACCGCCAGATATCAGGCCGGGTTCCTCTCCGAGCTGTTGTTGGTCGCCTCCTCTCCGATCTGATGTTGGTCGCCTTCTCTCCGATCTGCTGTTCCCGGCGTTCGCCCCGACTCCAGGCCGCACCGGCCGGTGGTATGGTCTTCTCTGCCGAACTACTAATGATGTTTTGATTTTGGCTCACTGGAGAAGCTTAGTATATGTTGTTTCAGTGTGCCGTCTGCCACCTGTTTGTTGTTATGCCCGTGCAAGCTTCGTGGAAGAAGAGATCGTCGTCCTTTTCTTGGGCGGACGAAGTAGCAGAAGCTCGGCATTGACACGACTGTAGGTATGCTTGTTGCCCTCCCGCGACGCCATTACCACATGCACTTGATACTTGGGTTTCTGCTTGACACAACAGTTCTATATTTCTGTGTGTGGTTGGTCGTACTGATGATGTGAAGCTGGAGTTTGATGGAATGTTTCAGAGGGATGTGTGCATCATGTTGAAACAAAATTTCGGTTGTCCAAAGGCAGTCGTCGGAACAGTGGAGGAGAAGTAGAGCAAGGGAAGTACATTGGAATACAAGAAAGGAGAGATTAGAAGATCATCATCCCAGGTCATCCTCATGCAGGCTAGGTAAATTCATGTCCATGGGCACAAACAATTGATTCCCTGACTAAAATCCACTCTTGCTTTCCTGTGTCATGATTTGAATTCAAAGAGGGAAATGTAAGACTAGAAAGGGAAAGAACCTCAGATTTTGTACCAGTTGTTTTTAACAACTATATCCTTATCTTTGTCACCTCTGATCTTATATATTAGAAACGAACATGTTAATTTCAGATGCTTGATGTGATCAGTAGCCAGCAAGATTAAACATTCGAGTTGGTAACTGTGAGCATCATAAAAATTTAACCCTACTGTAGTTTAATAACAGGAGGATCAAAAAGACTAGTTATACTTCTCCATAGGTGTTGTTGTTCTGGACATAAGGTTTAGCAAACTGAAAATCTGAACCAAATTGCGTTGAATAGTATATTGTACTGTCACATATGCTTATATGCATGTGTTTGCTGTTGTTACCACTTACCAAGCACACATGATGCCTATCCCTTGACATAGAGAAAATACATATCCTGAAGTTTAGAACTCTTGTAGCTACTGTTGTTCTATACAGGAACATTTTCTTTGCATGTGTGTTGAAGGATGCAGAGTTTAGAAATAAAGTAGACCATACTATCTTGAGACCAGCTAGCAGGAAGCTGTAGCTTCAGTTTTCTACTATAGTAGTTGGTGTATGATGCAGGCTTATTACTTGCTAATTGAACTAATTTTCTTGCATACTAATCTCCGAAAATTGAACTAATTTTCTTGCATACTAATCTCCGAAAATATAGTGATGATACTCTGAACCTTAGAACTATTGTGGTGCTCCTGTGTAGCTAAATGCATGATGTATGGTTTTGGTTTTGGTTTATTTTGGAACTAAACGGAACCTTCTGTTGTGGTAGGGAGTTTCCGCTGGTCATCGTCGTCGATGATGAAGGCGGCAATGTCCTTGCGGCGGCGGTCGACGAGCACATCATAGTCCTCCTCGGCAACTGTGTCCTAGGTCAGGTCCTCCGTCCTGACTGGCAGCGGTGGCGCGGGTGCCGCCGCCGTTGATGGCACGGAGGTGCTCGAGCGCGCCACCGCCTCAGGACACCGGGTGCGCAAGCGGCAGCAGTGACAGATCAGCACATGCTCCAGTGCCGTCTCCTTGCTGTCTGCTGATTATAGGTAGTCTTGCCGCTAATCATGATAGATACCATTAATGCGGATCAATTCGTACAACCATATTTAAAGTTTTTTTTTCGAGATTGATATTTAAAGGTTACTATAACATACAAATAGTTGTGACCCATCGGTGGCTGAATTTTGGGGCACTTCATCTAGCATGATTGATCGGAAGGAAATATGTTGTCGAGGTTGTGGTTTCACGTTTTTTACTCTATAGAGAAGATATATCGTTTCATGTCATTAAGTTTTATCCGGAAGAGATCAATATACTCTGATTTCCTAGGGGCTAAGACATCAGCTACTATGAGTACCTAACAAGCCAAAAGAGCATAGAGCAGGTAATACACACGTACAATTGTAGTTAGTTTCTGTTACGTTAGGGGAATAAGTAGACCATCCTGTTAATGCTTGCATATGAGCTATCTATTTTTTTTTTCCTGTATGTGACACTATTACGTCTGGTCGACCCTGAAAGAACGGGAGAAGCTGATAAGTATCCCCATTGAAAGGCATGTGTCCACACATTCAGAGATAGTGCTGGTAGTTCTTCTCTTTGATGAAATGATGTTCTAAGCTTTTCTGTTTTGTTGGCGACACTAGACTTTCAAAGTGTATTTTGTTATCTCTAAAACAACTTTTATTTACTAGGATGTGAGCCTGAATATGCTGACAAGTATGATGTCTTGGAGGAAAACGGGTCGGTTGGAAAGCAAAAGAATAGAAGGTATATTTTGTGCTTTAGAAACCATTTTAGTGATTCATTACAAGGGAGCTAAATATGTGTCTGATTTCAGGTCATGTGTTGGGTGTTACAAAGCAGGGACATCAAAGAAGTTGCTTTCTGAAGGATCAGAGCCCTCTAGGTACTGTTAATAAACAATGCTTGGTGTATTGTTGCTGCTTATAGCTGCTTTTGTTAATGTTTGCCGAATTGTTGTTTGAATCTATCTTGTAGGACACAGCGGAAGTGAGTAGGCCATGAAAAAAATGGCGTTGTGGAACTCTTATCATTGGTTGCTAACAGTGTGCTAGAAAAACTGGCTTTTTTTTAGATAAAAGGCACACGCCCTGCTTTAAATTAATAAAGCAAGCAAAGATCCACCACACATAACCGATACAACTTGCTGGGCATACAGCTTAGCCAAAAGCATAAAGAAAAGAGTTCCACTAGAAGCCGGGGCCGGCTCCCCCTAACAAACCGGAGGTAGAAAACATAGCAGGACAAAACCTATCCAGCATCACTTCTTGGCGCGAGAGAAGCATAGAGAGCCTTCAAATCGCCCGCCACCGCCTGAAGCGCCACCTGCTCCCGCTCCTTGGACAACCTTGCCCAAAACTGGAGAAACATAAGCATTTTGAAAATTAGATCTGCAGGGTGACGCAAGACTTTGTGCTCAATAGACAGCTTATTTCTAACTAGCCACAAAGCCCAAAACAGTAAGGACACCACGATCCAGCAAACCTTACGCCGGTGCCCTAGCACCGACTGTAAGTTTGCATGGAACTGAGGGAAGTTAGCCGGCGACCAGCTGCACCCTAACAGCTGTCTCACCACGCTCCACCCAAATCTAGCAAGGGAACATGAGAAGAAGATGTGTGTGGCGTCCTCGATCTCACCACAAAGAGCGCAATGCCCATCCGAAGGGCCATGTCTCTCAGCCAAATGTTTGCCAGTCGGGAGTCTATCCAAGGCAAGCTGCCAGGTGAAGATCTTGATTTTTAGGGGGAGCCTAGCTCCCCACAGGTCCTGAGCATGGGCAACTGTCGCCCCTTGCGAGAGCTGCCAATACATGGAGGCCACCGAGTACGATCCAGAGGGCTCTAAAGCCCATCTAACTCTGTCCGGGCCCTCCCGGAGAGCAACCGCGTCCACCAGGTTGGAGAGGGCAGCCCAGCTCGCCACCCCCTCCCTATCTAAAGAACGACGGAAGGTGATTCCTTCCAAATCCGGATCCAGAGCCTCAGCCACCAAAATATTGGGGGAGGAGGCAATGGCGAACAGCTGAGGGAAAACGCGGGACAGGGGCCCGTCCCCCACCCACCAGTCAGTCCAAAAGGCCGTGCGCGTGCCGTCAGCCACCACATGCCGCGCACCTAATTTGAACAGATCCTTGATCTTGTGAAGGGATCGCCAGAAAAACGAGCCCCCCACCGAAGAACTAGCCAGGAAGTTGTCCACCTCCGGATACTTAGCCTTCACAATTCTGAGCCAAATAGAGTCCTCATCCTGGTACAATTTCCAAATCCACTTGAGAATTAAGGCTAAATTCATGGTCTTCGTGTTGACAAGGCCTAGACCCCCGCAGTCTTTTGGCCGGCACATTGCTGGCCAATTCAGCCAATGGAATTTACGGTTCGGGCCAGAACCTTCCCAAAAGAACCTGGCCCGGATCGAATCCATCTTAGCGTGAACCCCATCTTGAAGTAAGAACAGCCCCATCACAAACGTTGGGAGGGCGTCAAGGCAGGAGTTGGTCAGGATAAACCTTCCCCCGGAAGAAAGGAGTCTGCCCATCCACACCTCCACTTTAGCAGCCAGCTTATTGACCAAGAAGTTCCATTGTTCCACAGTGAGTTTCCGGTCAGAGATTGGAAGCCCCAGGTACACGAAAGGGAGAGTACCCAGCTTGCAGTTCAGCATGTTCGCCACTCTACGTTGCTCCTTGACACCCCCGTCGAGGACCACAACCTCACTTTTATGAAAGTTGATCTTTAGGCCAGACATATCTCCGAAACAGAGCAGCAGAAATTTGAGGTTGGCAATGGACAGATCGTCATTTTGCAGCAAAATCAAGGTGTCATCGGCATATTGGAGGTGGGTGATCCCCCCTGGGACCAAGTGCGGGACGACACCTTTGATGTGACCCGCCGCAGCAGCAGCAGAAAGCATGGCCGAGAGGGCCTCGACCACAAAATTGAACAGGAGGGGAGAGAATGGGTCCCCTTGCCGCACACCACGTTTATTTCGGAAAAAGGGGCCCATTTCCCCGTTAATGGAAATCGCAGTCTGACCCCCGGCAATCAGCTGCTGAACCCTATGGATATACCCTGCGTCGAACCCTTTTCGGCGCAGGACCTCAATGAGAAAGGACCAATTCACTCTGTCATAGGCTTTCTCAAAGTCAATCTTAAAGAGAATCCCCCCGGATTTCTTGGTTTTCAGCTCGTGAATAATTTCTATCAGGGCCAGAGCCCCATCCAGAATAAAGCGGCCCTTAATGAAGGCTGTTTGCGTTGGGCTGATGATTCTATTCGCAATTGGGTCCATGCGGGATGCGAAGGCCTTGGAGATGATCTTGAAGATGACGTTGATAAGAGCGATGGGCCTAAACTGGGTAATGCAATCAGCTCCCGGAAGCTTGGGAATAAGGGACAGAACCCCATAGTTCAGTCTAGAAATCTCGATTCTACCCAGCATGAAATCATTTAAGATATGAAGTACCCCATGCTTGCAGAGAGGCCAAAACTTTTTGAAGAAGGAGACCGGGAACCCATCCGGCCCAGGAGCTGTGTTAGACTTCATGTCCATGACAATTGCCTCCAGTTCAGCCTCAGTAAAAGTAACCATCAGAGCCTCGTTCTCAACCAAAGAGACACGGGAGCTCTCGGTCCAGGTGTCCACGGCCAGACCCAGATGCTGCGGCTTCTCCGACCCGAGGAGCTCCCGATAGAAGTCGTAGATGAGTTCCTGGATTTGACGGGGGTCCCTAATCAGACCAGCAGGGGACTGAAGGGAAGAGATCGCACATTTCCTTCTTCTACCATTGGCAACGGCGTGGAAATACGCTGTGTTCGCATCCCCCTGGAGCGACCAGCGGACTCGACCACGCTGCCGCCAATATTCCTCCTCAACCCTAAAGATTTGCAGAAGCTGATCCTCCAGGTGGTAACGGAAAGCCCATTCTTCCACGTCTAAACCACCGGAATCCGCCTGGGCGTCCAGATTCGCAATTTGGGCGAGCAGATTCACCTTACGATCCCGGGCCTCCCTGCCCATGTTTTTGCTCCACCCTCTCAGGAACTGGCGCAGCCCCACAGACATGTGGTTCCACCAGTCAATTATGTCCCGACCCCCTGCCCCCGCGGCGAGGTGGTGCCATTTAGAAGTCACCAGATCAAGGAAGCCTTCCACCTCAAACCACCCAAGTTCGAAGAAGAAGCGGTTGCTGCGAACTGGGGACCCTTCCCCAGTGTCAAAAATAAGCGGTGTGTGGTCCGAACCGAGACTGGTCTCCGCATGAAGAGAGGACAACGGGAAAAGAGCATCCAGCTCCGGTGCGATGAACACCCTGTCCAGCACACACCTGACCGGACTGAGCTGGCGATTAGACCAAGTGTATCTCGCGCCCGTGCGAGGTAACTCCTTGAGCGCCCATCTGGCAATGTGAGAATTGAACAAGTCGATCCGGGGCCAATTGATCCTGTCATTATTTTTGTCTTGCGCCCGCCGCATGAGGTTGAAGTCCCCTCCCATAATAATTGGGAAGCGACAGCTCGCCACTTTGGCGGAGATTTCGTCAAGGAAGGTCGCGGACCGCAGAGTGATTAGCCGGCCCATAGATAGCTATTAGGGTTAGAGGCTTGTTGATCCCTCTGTGCAGGAAGTTCGCACTAAGAAAGTACTGACCCCTGTCAGTACTCTCGACTTCGAAGGCGCTGTCCCTTAGCCCAACAAGCATACCCCCCGAATGACCAACAGCGGGGAGCCAGCACCAAAAGAATTTTTCTCCTACCTCTAAACTTTGAAGCTCTACATCCGAAAAATCGCATTTGATTGTCTCCTGGAGGCAGATGATGTCTATTTGGTAATTACGGAGAAACTTTTTGAGGAGGGTTCGCCTGCCCACCCGGCCGAACCCCTGTATGTTCCAGAAAAGGATCCGCATTAGATAACCATCCCTTGAGCCCGTGCTAGGCGGGTTACTGGGCGCCGCCCCTGCGGCACCACAGATTTCGATCTTCTTCTAAGAGAGGCCTTTGGGGGGGGGGAAGGGGAGCGAGCGCTGGGATCACGGGACACCGCCCCACCCTCGGGGTCGGACCTGTCGGCACCCTGGACAGCAGACGACCCCCCCTCGGGGCGCTGGCCAGCAGCAGCTGCCGACTCCTTGTCTTTCTGGAGTTGAAGCTCCTGTTCCAATCTAGAGCGCGAGGCCGCCAGTGCAGCTTGCGCAAGTTCATTTGCCCTGATAAGAGACAGGGCTTCTGCAGGCGAGCCATGCGAGGCCGGAAAAACCACACAGCTATCGGCCGCCACCTGTAGGAGGTGCGCGTCCGGGAGGTCCTGAAGGATAGCAAAGATAGGGTCAGCGGGTGTACCTTTGGGGGTCTTCTTAGGTGCAGGCGAAGGCTTGGATGAAGCGGCATTCTTGTCAGCTGTCAGGCGGACAGCACGGTCCAGGATCGGGGTCGCCTCCTCACCAGCATGCCTAGAGCTCTTGCGAATCGTCTCCACCGGGGAAGCCTTAGAGCGTAGACCGCGGGCCACCGGCACGTCCAGTCCCGGCACCCCCGGAACCGAGCGTAGGTCCCCGACCATGTCACCGAGGGGACCAGCCGGCACCGCCCCCAAGGGCGCCGCCTCCCCCCCCGAGGTGCAGCCTGAGCCAGGAGCGCGCGCCGATCTGTCTTGGTTGCGCTTGCTGCGCCACTCCCGCGCACGGGCGGAGTCGGCTTCTTCCACCTCACCCCCGGCCAAGGAAGGCGTGCGAAGGGAGTCACTGAGGGTCGAGAGCGGAGGGGCATCAGAGATGGAAGTGGAGTGGGCCACAGTGCGGCCAGAGGAGGAAGCAAGCACCACGGCCCCCAAAGTCTTGAAAACATTGCCCTCGGGAGTAAGATTGGACCCGTACTGGGAAAACATGGATTTCGGCAGCTCAGGGATAACAGCCAGGGAGCCTCCATCAAGTAGCTCACGGTTCTCCGGGGAGGGCGCCCTCCCCTCCTCGGGTGTTGGAGATGCAGCAGCAGGGACGGTGATCGCGTCGGTCGGGGCGGGATGGGTGGCACCACCCTTAGGCACCGACCCCTCCGGACTTAAGTTCCTCTTCCTTCTTTTCCTGTGATACTCATCGTCGCCTCCATCCGAGCTGTCATCCTCTGCATCATCCCGCGGGGGCGGGGGAGGCAGCACCGGACCCACACCAGAGGCAGGACCAGCGTCCAAGTGCTCAATGTCAACTCTATAACCTTGCAGATTGATGAACAAAGTAATGAACGGTTTCAGCACCACGGGTTTCCTGCATCCGAACTTCATGCGTATCGGAGCAAGCGCATCAGCAAGCGTGGCCGGATCGACCTCCAACGGGGTACCAATTTCCAGGGTGCAGCCAAAAAGGACCTTCTCCTCCCTAAGAGGCTCGGGGACTCCCTTCAGTTTGACCCACACGACCTCCAAGGTTTCCGCCGCCCGGGGGTCACCCAAGACCTCCGTGACGGACGCCCGGTACTCAGTGATTGGGAGGGAAATGCCGCCCCCGCGGCTAGCCATGCGGAGCAGCTCCTTAGAGGGGAAGACAAGCGTGAATTCCGTCTGGTTGAGCTTACACACCTGCCAGTTCCAACTCTCGTCCACGAGCTCCTTGAATTCCTCCTCGAGTTCTTCGGCCGAGAAATTGCCTTTGTCCACGGTCACCAGGGCCACATTGGAGGTGGGTTTCTTCAGCTTCTCCTCCGGGATGGCAACATGGAAGAACCCCCGTTCTTCGTTGCCATAACCCACCCAGATGGGCTTCGGGAGCTTGTCCACCCCGGGACAAAGCGCCGAGACATGGCCATTGGTGTCACACTTCATGCAAAACGGCTCCTCCGTGCAACCCGCTTGCACGTGGCCGGGCTTCCCACACTTGTAGCAGTTGAGTTTGGCGTTGGCCGCCGCCCCGGACGAAGCCCCCCTCGCCGGGGCAGCAGGCGGAGGCGGCAGGCCCCCATCTCTTCTTTGGCCCCCACGGCCGGCATCGCGCCCACGCGAGAGCAACTGCGCACGGTAGCGCTCCTCTTCACGGCGGTCAAGCTCCCGCTGGCGAGCCGCGGCCTCCTCCCTGTCGCGCTGCTGGCGGCGCTCCTGCTCCCGATCCAGATGCGGACGGAGGTCACGGTCCCTAGAGCGGTCGCCCCCCTCCCCTGGACGAGTCCTCCATCGGGCGCTTGAGCCGCCGCTCCCGATCCAGCCGGTCCCGATCCATGGAAGCCGCCAGAGAAGAAGGCGCGGGGAAGAGCAGCGGCTTGTGACGGCGGAGGTCAGCGAGGGAGGCAGGAAACCCTAACTGGGGACATAGGGTTCCGACCGGAACCCAGCGCCAGTTAAATAGAGCCCCCCCACCGGCCACGCCCCCCTCCTGGGCCGAAGGAGAAGGCACATGGGCCTCCCTGGGCCGCCCCCCCGACCCCAGCGGGGCAGACGAATCCCCCACCTCCCCAAAAGGTGGGCCCACCACAGAAACGGACCCAAAACAGGCCGGGCCCAAGACACACGGCCCACCCCCACGGGCAGGCCCACCTCGCCCGTCGCCCTCGACGCGAACCCTAGCTGGCGAGGCTCCCCTGGAGGCGGCAGCGCCGCCGACGGCGAGCCACCCACCAAGGAAACCCGCAGGCTCCCCACCAGCACCTCCCCCCGGAGGGCCGCCGCCGACGAACCAACCACCCGCTCCGCACCACGCACCAGAGGAAGGGGAGGGAAGTCCGCCGGCCCAGGGAGCGCAGGAACCCTAGCCGGCGACGAGGGCACCACCCGCGGCGACCCCGGTACCGGCGAGCCGCCCACCAGAGCCAACGCAGGGAGGGAGGCTCCGCACCCCACGGACTCCACATCCGCCGCCACGACTAGCTCCGCCGGAAGGAAATCAGCCAGCGTCAGCCCGCCCGCAGGGGCACGCGGCGAGCCCCCTTGGCTGACCACGTCGCCGGCCGAGCCCACCTCCAGCGAGCACCCCGAGCCTGTAGAGACGGAGCCCCGGCACCCCTTGCGCCGGGCTCGGGCGCCCCTACGCCGGCGCGGCGCGACGAGGACGAACCCATCCTCCCCCGCGTCGCCAGACGCCACCTCGAACGCGAGAGCCATCGACAAAAGACCACGGCCGTACTCCCTCCCGTACGTCACTGGAATTTAAGATTGCGTCCACGCCATACTAGGTGTCAGGCGCCAAGACTTTTGCCCCGCAGGAGCCAGCGCTTGATCAGGGCTGTGCGACTCGAAGTTTAAGCGCATGTACGTCGTCCTAGCGTTGAGGCCAAAGCGCTTACGCTGATGCTTCGTTATAATTTATATTTTATTTCCTTAAGCGTGAGGACAAGCGTCCATGCGTTCTATGTGCCCTAACCCAAAGCTTCATTGGGGTGTCGGATACGAAAAAAAGCCACACCGGCACCCTGAAGCTTTTGTCCGGTCCAAATCATGTCTGGCACCTCCGAGCCACTCCTAATCTTGGGGGTCTTTCGGCGGTGCCGGGCACGATTTGGGCTGGAGACTCGGGCTAGCCCACATGTCACTCACTATAACTGGAAGGATTTTCTGTGCCTAGCCACGTAGCTATGATATTTTTTATGTGCTATAATGAACATAGAAAATCTTGTGAATGCAATGGATTGAGTGGGCTGCCCATTCTAAAGTGATCAACTCACGAGATTCTCTGTGGCTATACACACCCATGTGTCATATTTATTATTATTTTATGCCCACCCTGAAGCGATCCATTCAAAGGATTTTCTGTGGCTAAGTGGGCCATGTATCATGATTTTTTAGCAGCTATAAAAATATTTTTCATAGAAAATCCGACAATCCAACACCTGTCCAGCCTGTTGGGGGGGGGGGGGATGCCAGTGTGGGAGGCACTCGAAAATGTGTCGGATAAGTGTCTGTTACCCCCCAAAGCCGTCCGTTTGAGACACTATCAGACACAAATTAAGTGCTCCCCGTGGAGATGCTCTAACGACCTGCCGTATGGGAGTTGGGGTCGGTAGGTCGGCCCATCGAGTCAGGAGTGACGCTCGGTTCTAGGAAGTCCTTGCCTAATCGATCCATCCATCCATCAATTCATGGATTGTCTCGATCAAGAGTCACACTCGTGATACACTATGTTCAAACACCTCATAACATTTTTATCGAGTAACCAACTTGACAATGCGTACTTGGTAATCAACTACTATAATTTGACACCTAGGGTTAAATAAAATGTTGAAACCTAACAATGTGATGTAGTTTTAAAGATCTCGATGCAACAAATCCAATCGTGAAAAACAGATCTGAACTTTAACCTACGATTTAAGAGATAAAACACTTTTAGAGTTGAAAAAAAATCTAAGTGGTTGCATGCATGCATGGCTTAGGTTATAATATTTATACTCTGCCCGCGAAAAGTTAATCTAATGCATGTGCCCTTATTAACACGGTCCATAAATAAAACACCACGAAAAATATGAGTAGGGTTGTTAATCGGTCCATCTGGGCCAGAACTTGTACAGCCGATTGTCTCTTATGTGTTAGCCCATCGGTCCACGGACTCATGCCACCATGATATTAATTGGCGGGTAAAAAACCATGAAATTTAGCGCGCCAATTTAGGGGTTTTCTGCGTCTATTGTGAAGCAGTTTCAATGGGTTCATCCAACACTATGCCCGACAGCCTTAATGCCATTTTGGTTTCGATCTTACGATCCGATATCCTTGATAGGCCCATGCCTTCCTTTTCGGGTGTCTGGAATTCCTTTTTGACCAACTTGGTGCATTGACCCTCCACGATTTAGTCCTCGACCAGTTGGGTGAGGCCACAAAGACATTGCCTTACGCTCCCACCGATGTCGAGGACCTTGCAGACAGTTCTAGGAGACTGGCAGCCACCGCCTTATCATTGACCTAATTGCCAAACCGAGGGATGATCTGGTAGAGCCCACTAGCAGCTCATGCGCGGATCCCGGTTCGCGCCGAGATGTAAAGTTCTCCAGCATGTCTACGAATTCAGCTCATACGGCTCTGGCAGCGAGATGGGATATAGTCCATCTCATGAAGTATTTACAGAGGGGAGAACCACCATCAGCAAAAACAACACACCTCTTGACTCACATACGACTGATCAAATAAATCAGACTCGTCGCGATCTTGAGGTGAGGCGGCCTAGGTTACCACCGATACATGCAGCTGGTTCAGCAACAACACTGGCATGACAAGGTCACTGTTGTAATCTCAACATGGCCATAGAAGTGAGCGAAAGGGGAGGCATCTAGTCCTCCCTCAGAAATCTCATTGCGACAGTGCTATCAGCCTATCACTCGCAACTCCGGCATTGACGAAAATACGTTAGAATTTACAGGCCTTGCGGTTGGTCCACGTGCTGGTGATGGAGGCAACTAATACGTCCAAAACATATATATAATTTATATTTGTCCATGATGTTATTAAGGGCGTGTTCGGGAACGGTCCAGCTTCGTGAAACTCCGTCGATCTCGCTTCTCGTAGCGACTCCAGCTTTCCGAACGGAGCAACAAACGTTCGTCGCTACTCCTCAGTTTGGCTGGGCCGAAAGCCCATTTCGCGCGAGGCTGGCCTGCTAAGGATTTGGCCTTTCAGCCGGTTCAGCTCGTTACGTTGCTGCTGCACAAGGAGGAGATCGGGGACACGAATCTGGCCGCCGCAGCTGCTGTTTGAGGATGGCCGGAGTTGAGGCAGGAGGAGATCGGGGCAGGAGGAGCTCGCGGCGGTGGTAGCTCGCGGCGGAGGAGGTCGGGGCGGGGGGATGCCGGCCGAGGAGATCGGGGTGGGGTTAGGCCGGGCCGGAGGAGATCGGGGCGGGAGGAGGGCCGGGCGGAGGAGCTCCCGGCGGTGGTAGCTCGCGGCGGAGGAGGTCGGGGCGGGGGATGCCGGGCCGGAGGAGATCGGGGCGGGGGGATGCCGGGCCGGAGGAGATCGGGGCGGAGTAGCTCGCGGCGGAGGAGGTCGGGGCGGGGGGATGCCGGGGCGGAAGCGGAGGAGCTAGCTCCGGCCGGAGGAGTGGGGCGGGTGGAGGCGGCCAGGCCAGGGTTGGGTGTGCTTGCGTGACGGGGTGAGGGTGAGGGCGGTGGGGTGAGGGACGCGGACGACGAACCGATCATTTTGACTTGGCGTGGCAATTCAGTGTAATTTTCCACTGCTCCGGGAATTGCCGATCCGCGGAATTGCAAAAGAGGTGCTCCGCGGTTTGTGAAGGAAAATGAGCCAGCTTCTCGGATCTGGCTTCGCAGAGTTAGTGTGTTCGGCACAGCTCCGCCGCGGATTTTGGAGAAGCTGGAAGCTGGGCTGTTGCCGAACACGCCCTAAGTAAGTGCTACATGATGTTGATATGATTTTATATCAATCTACATCATTTTTTATGGACTAACCTATTAACCTAGTGTCAGTTCATGTTTTCTACTTATTTTTGTATCAGAGAAAAATACATATTTACGGAGGCGAAGGAAGCAGGCACCGGAGGGTGGCCACGTAGCCTTGGCGCAACCACGTGGAGTGGGCTAGGGGTAAGACGCACCGCACCGTGCCACTGACCCGGATACCACCTCGCGACGCCCCTTCGCCTATATATTTTCTATTACCTAAAACAGACGGGAGAGGAGTTATTTTTTTCGAAGATTAGACACTAAGCTGCCGCTCCTCGACGATCCAATCTGGAGGCATGTTTCGGTACTCTGCCAGAAGGGGAATCCATCATTGGAGGCTTCTTCATCAACCTTGCTGCCTCCACGTGAAGTAGTTCGTCCATTGACTATGAGAACATAGCATTAGCTAGATGGAATCCTCTCTTCCTTGTTCTCATCAATAAAAATGTCTCATAAGTTGTCCTATATGATTGCGATCAATTCGTTGTAAACCTGTTGTGTTTGTTGGGATATGATGAATTGCCATGTTATGATTAGATTGTTTATGTTACTCCCTCTAGTCCGTAATAAGTGTCGTAACATGTGCTACATATTGTACGCAGCTAGTTATTTCCTAGTGTCATAAAACAGATCGGAGGTAGTATTTATTTGATACCAATTTTTATCTTGATGTATTATTCATAGTCTTACATGCTCTCCATCTATGTTTTTTTAAGTTAAGTTTATGTTTAGATCTCCAAAGAGGGGGTTAGTGTATGATAGTTGGTTCAACCTTATAGTGCTAGCCCAATAGCAACATGGTCCAAGACTCTGTATTAGGTTGTTGCAACTAAGGATAAACCAACGGCTTTTATGTCACATTTAGATGATATTTTTATAGTTTACATTATGTCATCTTGCTTAAGATAATATTTTGTTTGAACTTTTTTTTATTGAAACGGGGATAGCCCCAGCCTCTGCATCAAAATGATGCATATGACCGAAAAATGGAGTATTAGTTATAAATGTTAAAGATATGTCTAATTTATTCGTTGCCCAACTTTAGTTTATCCATCCAACAATTCTATGTTTATTTGGAGAGATGTCTAACAAAACTATGGCCTTCGTTCTATATTTTAATATTGTTTACAATACCGTTTTACTTGTTTTCATATCACTTCCTTACTGGTCTATTAGTCCATTTATTTGTATTCATCACTTCCATTCACATTATTTGTTTAATCCTCGTAACTAGGAGAACGTGAAGCTGCACAACCTTCCTAAAACTTGTGTAAAATTAACATTAACTTTGTCAAAACTTTGGTGTTTTCCATTTGCTCGATAAATATTGATTCTCAATATCTACCTATTCTTGATGATTGGAAGGAGCTAAGAACGGAAGACATACCGTTTTGAACGGCACACCTAGGGTTCACCCATATATTCTAGAGAAACATTCTAGGGAGGGGTAAAACGATTGTGGGCTGACATTCTCCACATGGAGTGGATGTTTGGCATGATGCCTACCAACCCATGGCCACAAAGAGCTGGGATGAGGAGTGGCGACGACGAAATAAAGTGCCAAATCCAGGGACACACAACATAAAAACATGATCAATCACCATCTTCTCTCTAAGCCAGAAAACAAGAAATATGATCCAACATATTCATGTTATAGTTACGA
This sequence comes from Puccinellia tenuiflora, assembly GCA_012064385.1. Taxonomy (NCBI): domain Eukaryota; kingdom Viridiplantae; phylum Streptophyta; class Magnoliopsida; order Poales; family Poaceae; genus Puccinellia; species Puccinellia tenuiflora. The sequence continues at coordinate 149,157 of QRDG01002101.1, forward strand.
GTTATCCATGCACTTACACAGCAAATTTTTTAGCCTTCAAGTGTTGGCGATGAGTAAACATTTGTTATCCAACCTCTGTCACAAGTTTTCCCTTGGAGTTAAACGCTTGGGGGTCACGAAGTTGCCACGGATGAGCGCATTAGTCAAGAACTCAAAAAATGCTAAATTTTGGTCACATAGTTGTGAGTTAGAGCCCCATTCGTCACTCCATCAAAACAGACGTTAAGTTGGTGACGTGGCAGTTTGTTTATTTACAAAATACACCATATAGTTTTTCTTCTTCTCATCTATTTGTTGTATTAAAAGAAGTTGGGTCAGCCATTCTGTCAAACAGGTGATGGACATCTCGGGGCGGCACGCATGACACGAGGTCGACGTCATCGCCCACAGCACAGGGCGAGCTCGACGGGCGAGGCCTCGGCGACCTGACGCAACCTCCTGAGCGCGACGCCGATGACGACGCCATTACCTACATCTCGCTCGGTCAAGGCGAAGATTCTGTAGAGCCATGCCGCACATCTGGACGCCGACGTGCTCACGCTCCTGCGCGCGCACGGCGCCGAGCTCGGTGGCGTCCTTTCGAATACTGTCCGAGATCTCAGGGGGACGAGCGAGGCTGTGCTCGCTGTGGCCGGCCGCAGCACGCCCCCTGCGCCTCAAATACGCCGACGCGCTAGTCACATCCCCTCGCCACCATCTTGGCACTCTACGCGCCGCCGCCAGGGAGGATTTGCGCGTCGCCGCCATGGGCTCTCCCCACGCGCGCAGACCACGCGTCCTACCAGTGGCAGAGCCGCCAGCGCGTTGGCAGAGCATGGCCAAACAACAAGCGAGCCTAGCAGGCATCAATTTTCCAATCAAAGGAGGTCAAGTCGTGAAGGGGATTCAAGGATGTCAGATCTCTTGCTGCCTGCCGGCGGCGCGCACCGTAGTGGAGCCTACCAAGTACCAACGCAGGAGGTCACGCTGGCACGATGGAGCGTGCGAACACGGCGACGTGAGAGCGGCGCTGGGGCATGAGCTCCGCGATACGGCCGGCGAGCTCTGGGGCACGGGGCGCGGCCGGCGAGGCGTATGGCCCGGGGATGCGGCCGGCGAGGCGCAGGGCACGGGGTGCGGCCGACGAGGCGCAGGACACGGGGCGTGGGGATGCTTGTAAACAAGGACCTAACAATTAAAAGAAATAAAATTATAAGGATTTACTTGTAAAAAACAGTTAGACACGTCAGCGACTTAAGCGTTCATCTCCACGGAGTGACGAACGGGGCTCGTACGCACAACTAAGTGACCAAAATTTAGCTGACCAATGCGCTCATCCATAGCAACTTCATGACCTCTCAAACATTTAACTCTTGCAGGAATCTATACAGAAGCGCCGCAAATTGCTGCCTCTCGTGCGGCGGTGAGCGCGTTCCACCGATTCCTTTTCGCTCGATTTTTTTAAATAATACATTTATTTTATTCTTTTTCGGAAATAATACGTGTTTTGAAAAAATCACAGAAATATTACACCCTCGGCCTCCGGTACGCCGAGCAGGCCCTGTCGGCTTCGTCCACGCCGACGGGGTCCTGTCGGCTTAGCCCACGCCGAGCAGGTGGCCGGCCCCAGTCTGCCCGCACCCGACCGCACCCTGTCGGCCTGCGCGGGCCTGCGCGGCCTGCAATTGGCCACGTCCACGCCGATAGGCCTGTCGGCCTCGCCGAAGCCGACCAGCCTCGATTGTATCGGCCGCCCGCTCCTCTTTCTTTCTCCCCTGCACACTCTTTCTCCTCTCTTCTTCCTCCTTCCTCCACCGACGGACCTGCTATTTCCTCTCATTTCCTACCTCCTGTACACTCCATTTTAGTTGATTTTGCACCCAAAAAATCATACCCAAAGCATGTAGCAGTTAGAAAAAGTTTCGATATGTTGATGGGCTAGTTCATGGAGGCGATTTGGAGGTGCTATTAGGAGGCAATGGTGGAGATCCGGTGGAGCTTGGTATTGGAGTAGGAGCTTGGTGTTGGGGAAGGTTCGTGCTCCCTGCCCGGTGCTGCTGCGTGGTGTTGTTGGTGGTGATTGTTCTGCACGCTTCAAGGGTAATATTTTTTATAGATTGGTTATATTATGTTAGATTAAAAATAGAATATTTGTTAGGTGTAAATATTTTGTTAGTGCCGGTCGGACCAACGGTCGTGTAGTATAGTGCTATAATTAGTAGAGGAAATAATGTGTTAGTGTCGGTCTGATATTTGGGGGGCAACAGTCGTATAGTAATATATGTAGAGTTGGTCGTATAAATTAATTGGTCCGGTAGTAATATTTAGTACTCGTTGGGAATTATTTTTACACTACGATATGGAAGTTGACGAGTCTTATTATTATTTTTTAGGTCAGCAGAGATGTCTACTTTAGTAAGATTTTATTATGGTTCAAATGATCAGGGAGTTGATCTGAGTGAGTTTCAGTTTGTGGACATGGATATGAATGCTCCTGCCACATGGTCCATTAGTCAGGCTGAAGAGTGGTTGACAGGATGTTTAGGCCTTAATCCGTCAATATACACCGTCGGTGTGCATGCACTATGGACGAAGTCCAGAACCAACGTCTTCTTTATTTTGAGGCCCGTACAGGACACCTCTCAGTGGGTGCGATGGTTGCAAGGCTGCGAAAAAAGGGGAATCACCCCTACGGCCTTACTGCTTCCCGTCGAGAAGGAGATCACCCCCCCTGAAGGAGAGGGCGCGTACGATCCAGGCCAAAATAGTGAGTATATGTATACTTCTGAGTCAAATTATGGGGGTGGTGGTTATGAATCAGGGCAGAGCAGTCAAGCAGTTGGAGGACATGGTGATGTTGGCGAGGAAGTCAGTGTCGATGCAGCTAGTGGCGAGGTAGATGGGGACGAGGTAGATGGGGAAATGCAGAACCAGATGGAAGAAGAAGATACAGATGGTGAAAGTGGTAGTGGTGATGAATCTGCGGAGGGTAGTGAAGAAGAGGAGTTGCCTTTGCTTCATGCCTGGAATCAGGACTTCACTAATTCAATGAATGTGAACGATGGCCACGATTCTGCCTGGCAATATCACCAGAACAATATGGCCAAAGGTGCTAGATATCAGGACAAGCAACATCTGAAGGACGCCATAATTCAGTGGGCAATTTCAACTAACAGGGTTTTGAAACACAACTGTGTCAAGTAAGCGATATCTGACAATGGAGTGTGAAGACATTAATTGTCCCGGAAAGGTGCACGGGTTAATCCCTAAGTATGACACAACATGGGTGGTGACTGACTTGGTACTGCACACATGCCGTATTACAAGTATCCCCAAAGATCATCGCAACTTGTCTTCCACTCTTATTGCTCGGATGCTGTACACGGAGATTGTGGAGAGCAAAACCATGGAAGTTAGGGCTATTATGCATAAAGTGAAGGTAAGGTGGGGTTACCAAATTGAGTATGACAAGGCTTGGAGGGCTAAGCAGAGTGCGCTTGAGAGCAGATTTGGGTCGTTCTTTGACTCATACGACTCTGTGGTTCATCTTCTGCACACACTGCAGGCCCGAAATCCAGGTACCTATGTAGACATCCAACACTTTTTGATGCCTGAGTTCCCAACGGTGAAGGTGCTGCATCGAGTTTTTTGGTCTTTTGGTGTATGCATTGAAGCTTTTAGTCATTGTCGACTATTTGCCTGAGTTCCCAACCCTACGTCGAGCTTCCAATTTCGGCCGCAACCACAGCCACAGGGTATGTACATACATGTATACTATTTGCCCATAAAAACGAAGTGAATACTTAAATTAGTGCGTTGCAGGTGCTTTCATGTACGGGCAACCGTCATCTATGTCCAGATCCGCGTGGGGGAGTGATCAGGAAGGCGGAAACCAGATGGACGAGATTCACAGTTGGATAAACATGTATGACCAAACATAGGTCACACCTCCACCCCAGCCGACGCAACCCACGTAGGAACAACAGTTTAACGAGGACGGTACCCCTCTTCGTCAACCGACGCGTCGTGGCAGACGGAGGTAGCGACACCTTTGTCTATCACTACAGATATTACTATCTAGCTATGTACGAGACATCATATTTGTGTGAGACCTATTCCTATCTATGTACGAGACACTATATTTGTATGAGACATATTCCTATCTATATTTGATCAGACAATGCTTCCGACATTTATTAAGAAACTTCGAGATTACAACTTTTTCATTAAAAACACACTTAAATTAATAGCTAGAACTGAAATTAAGATACATGCGACACTTAACATAAATTTCATCTCCCGTCCACGCATCCTCCTGCCTCCGTCGATGGGCCACTCTTGCCCTTCGACGATGCCGCTCCCTTGCCCTTCGACGATGCCGCTCTCTTGCCCTTCGACGCTGCTGCTCTCTTGGCCGTGATGGTAGGCATGAACATGTCATCTTCATCCTCGCTCTCATCCACCCATGACCATGGATGATCTCCTAACCAATCGAGGAACTTCTCGTCCCTAGTTCTTTGCTCCACCTTCATCCACTTTTCATGCAGCCTGAGAAGTTCCTGTCGTATTTCCCGTGAAGTCCTATGAGCCCAATATGGTTTGACCCTTGTTGATCTGCTGACCAATGTCGCGTCTATCTCAGTGAGCAAACTATCACTACTAATGAGTTCCTCCCATGGAACTAATTTATTGTCTACCCTAAACTCGGCGGCACATGCAAGAAGGAGCTCAGACTGGTGTCGAAGAAAGCTACGGTAAGGACGAAAACCCGACATCGATGAGTGAATTCGCTGGACTACTTATCAACCTGACTGAGCAACGGCTTTTATAGCCCGAGAAGCGAAGAAGAAGGCAGGAAGAAATATGGCGGGAGAAAATAGCGGGAAGTGAAAGGGCGGGAGAAAAAGGCGGGAACGAGGAAGGACGGGAGAAAATGGCAGGAGAAAATGTGGAGAGCAGAGAATAAAGGCGGGAACGAGGAAAGACGGGAGATAATGACGGGAATTCGGAAGGGCGGGAGAAAATGGCCGGAGAATAAAGGCGGGTGAATCGGTGGACGCAAAAATATAACATATATTTCATAATTTTTATTTGGCATCTAAAACTGAAATGGAGATATTTTTATTTGGCATCTAAAACTGGAATGGAGATAGAAAAGGAAAAGGGCGGGACATGCAGCACTCGGCGTGGCTGTAGCCGAAAAGAACTAATCGGCTTCGGCGAAGCCGATATGACTGCTCGGCGTCCTCCAAGCCGACCAGGTCTGCCGTCCGGCAGGTCGGCAGGCCGAGAAGCTCGTTGGCTTCGGCGAAGCCGACTGAAACCTGCTCGGCGTGGACGAAGCCGACAGGGCTTGCTCGGCGTACCGGAAGCCGAGGGTGTAATATTTCTGTGATTTTTTCAAAACGCGTATTATTTCCGAAAAAGAATAAAATAAATGTATTATTTAAAAAAATCGAGCTTCCTTTTCTACGTGAATCTGCTTCATTTTAGTTTTTTTCGCTACTCGACCCGCTCGTGGCTTATCCTTATCCCTTCGTGACCACAGAAACTCCTCCCTCATTTTCTCTCTCGCTCAAAACGCCATGGGGAGTATATTGCGCCGGTGGTCACCGGGGAGGTGCCGCGCTGGGGCTCGCCTGGGTGGGCAGCACCGGAGCTCGCCGGTGAGGCGCCCCGCCGTGGCTCTACGGGAAGGGCCCACGCCATGCGGGAGCACCACCGTACGCTGCGCCGCGGCTCGCCGAGGAGGCGCCGCGCCGGAGCTGACGGGGAGGACCCTCGCCGGGGCTCGCCAGGGACGCGCCGGCCGTGGCTCGATGGGGAGCACCATCACTCGGATTGAGCTCTACCTCCATCCGCCGGTCGGATGCAGCTCCGCCTCCATCTGCAAGCTCCGGGACGCCATCCCCCGGCGGGTCATGCTGCGCAGGCCGGAGGACGTCGCGTCAGCCGCCGAGCCGTGCAAGTGGAGGGCGTCAGTGAGCGGCGGCGACGGCGGCGGGAGCGAGCGGCGCGTGAAGAAGCAGCCCCTGCAGCAGCAGCAGAGCGATGCGTCGGGCGTGGGCTCTTCCTCGATGCACTAGGGGGTCGTCGACGTCGTCCTCATCGACGGTGGGCGGATCCTGGTTCATACTGCGGATATCTGTGACTAATTAATCGGGTATCTGTGACTAATTAATCGGGTATCTGTGACTAACTAATCGGGTATCTGTGACTAATTAATCAGGTATCTGTGACTAATTAATCGGGTATCTGTGACTAATTAATCGGTATCTGTGACTAATTAGTCAGGTAACGGGACAAATTAGTTAGGTGATCTGACTATTCCGATGACCGTTATTAATTAATCAGGTATTTGTGAATAATTAATCTGGTCACGGGACAAATTAATCTAGTGATCTGACTAATTAACTACTATATGTGACTAATTAATCCGGTTAGAGTGACTAATTAGACTAATTAATCTGTGATCGTGTCTAACTAATCAGGTATCTGTGACTAATTAATCGGGTAATTGTAAGCGTGCTGCTCTTTTTGCATCTGTTGGAAAAAAAATCTAGTAATTAATCTGACGATCAGGACTAGTTAATATAATGATCCGACTAATTTTTCTAGTAACTACAAAGAATAATGGCCAGTAATTTAATCAGGTAATCGGGACAAATTAAATTTTTTTCCTCCTATTTTTCCATTTTTAATTTGATATGACGGAGTGATTATTTTACATTTGTAGAAATAATGTCTAGTGATGTAAAAAAAAGCTCATAGTTGTTTTTAACAACCTACTAGTTACGTACAATCAACTGGGTATGTGTTTAAAAAAAATCATGATAATCGTTTTATTTCAGCAAACATACTCAAACACCTAATCAACCAGCAACCATTTTTAGTTACTACTCTACGTTCATCCCTAGGCAGCTACTAGCATGTAAATGAATTTCTTTTTCTCTCCCCGCAATGATTCCCCTTTGTCTTAGCTCGCGCTAGATTCCAAACCGGTGATGCCTGTCAGAAAAAGTTGCACATACACCGCATAGTCAAAAGCGAGTAATAGACTCGCGGGACTCGCGTGCGTGGGGGCTGTCAGGAGGTGGGCAGCGAGCTGTCAGCGCCGCACGCTAGGCCAAAATATGCGGCGCCGCTGAATAGCACAGCCCTTAGCTCTTTCCCTTAAGTTGATTCAGCAGCGCACTTGCACTTGAGCACGTACGAGCTGCATCTAGTATTCTAGTCCATGTCATTATCTAATCAACTTTCATGTTTGTGGTAAGGAGGCCAATTATCGGCGCAGGGCACGTGAATGACGAGCTTGTACATGTCTGTTTTTTAAAAGTTAATTGCAAAATACCACCACAATTGAGGCAACTATTTCATAAAACCATCATTATTAAGATTTTTCGCAAATCACCACCGATTTTGGGGCAGGTTGTTTCAAATAGCAACCAGTCCACCCTGAACTTATTTGTTAGCTAACTTAACCGCACTACTGACAATGGGTCCCACTGTCGATGATGACGTTGCACACAATTAACACACTTTTTTACTCAGACTTTGACTTACGCATGGGCCTACTTGTCATCACCTAGACCTAAACTTTTCCTAATGGACATTTTATCGAGCACCTGGTGTGCGCCGACGTGCTCGTCCGTTCACACCTTCCGGGAGCAGCAGCCAGCTCGCGGTGGAGGAAGCCGCAAGGTCGTGGCCGGCCGCACCTGCCCGTCGACCGCGTCGCCGCCGCGACGCGCTCGGCGGCCTGTGTCCGTCTCTCCGCCTGTCCCGCTCGGCCAGCTCGGTAGCTCGCGTGCGCGCGTGAGGACCCGCAGGAGCAGCAGCTCGCCACACTCGCCGGCACACACGCGCGCTTGGCTGCCAGCTCGCCCGCACACGTGAGGCCCCGCAGGAGCAGCAGCTCGCCGGCACGCACGCGCGCTCGTGAGACCCCGCATGAGCAGCAGCTCGCCAGCTCGCCGCACTCGCCGGCCTGCACGTGTTTCGTCGTCGTCCTGTTCAGCGCCCCGCTGGTCCCAAGTCGCCGGAGGCGTCGCGGGAAACGGACGTGGCGGCGACGGCGTCTGCGGCACGGCCAGGAGCTGCGAGTGCGGTTGTGAGCTATGCGCGACAGGCACGGAGCAGCGAGCGCTTCCATGAACGGCGCGCGACACGATGGACGCACCACGGCGGACGCATGGTGGCCAAGAAACACGCACGGAGCGGCCCGGCGCGGTCCGGAGAACGAGCAGCAGCCTGGACCACTCGCAGGCCGTGCGACTCTGCTGGAACGGGTTCCGCCGCCGTTGCTTGCCCCCGGGTACAAGGCGCACACCAGGTGCTCGATAAAATGTCCATGAGAAAAAGTTTGGGCGTAGGTGATGACAAGTGGGCTCCACGCGTAAGTCAAAGTCTGAGTCAAAATGTGTGTTAATTATGTGCCTCGTCATCATTGACAGTGGGCTCCATTGTCAGTTGTGTGGTTAAGTTAGCTAACAAATCAGTTCAGGGTGGATTGGTTGCTATTTGAAACAAGCTGCCCCAAAACCGGTGGTGATTTGCGAAAATCTGAATAGTGGTGGTTTTTTGAAATTGCCCCAGTTGTGGTAGCAATTAACTCGCTTTTGTCAGCACCACCTTCACGAAGTGTTGGGAAGCATATGTCCTGTGAAACTGGCCGACTAGGCTTCCGAATCTTCTGCAATACCAAAACAAATTTTATATGAAATTTATTTTGAGGCTAGAGGATTGCTCAACATTGCACATGGCAAGATTACGTCAATTCCGTACCATGTTCAACAAACGAGTGGAGAGTCATTTTACTTCCTTTCGAAAATGAGCGGTTTCATGGGATGGTCTTTCTGTGACAGTTTGCCTATTTTGATCGTTCGAATATATAAAAATGTATGTCCATTCTTCTACAATTGTATTGTAATCTTTGGACTAGTACAGTTCAGGGCATGTTTGGACTATCTGTTGGTCAAGTCACTCAACACCCAATAGATATTTAGTAATAATGTAGGAAGTCCTTTGCACATGCTCTCTGCGTATGTATACAAATACATAGTAATTATCACATACTTTTTATTGTACATCTACAAGTACCCCTCAGCGATGAATGCACCTTTTGCCATCTTTCCATTCCATCCCATGTTTGAGTCTCTGGTGCTATATATACTCTTATCCGAACCATATTCAAATGCACAATATTGAAGTTCTAACCCATATCACAAGCAGCGAGTGGAGGGAATGGTCTAGTGAAGAGGTAGGATATAGGTGTAGAAACGATCGACACACTAAATGGCAGAAGAAAAACCAGTAGTTTTGGTATGTGTGTGTTACTTACTTAAGAATAGGAGGCACCGAGGGAATTCGACAGGAAAAGCTAGGGAAAGGCATAGTTATAATATTCCAGCAGGGTGCCTAATCCGCAACCAAACGAGTCATCGTCTGTTCTAGTGAATGTCCCCGATATTCATGAACAGGATTCTCTGGAAACCACCGGACTTGGAACTGTTCCCCGTGAGCTGTGATGCAAGTGGCTCGCAGGCTGACCCGACATATTAGCCATTCAGGGAGGGTACACCATGACCAGGTGGCCAAAGGTCGCCGGCGGCGGTGGCATTGACAACGGTTGTGATTGCTGCAACGAGGCACCTTTGTAGGAGTGGCAACGAGCTGGAACGCATTACTATTACTGCGATTTTTTTTCTTGAAACAAGTACTACTGCAATTTTCATACTTGAGAGCAATTCATGCTGGTTCTGCTTGGATGCAAAATAATTTTAAAGCCACCATTTTCATAAACCAGAGGTTTTGAAAGTTGTATTCACAAAATCGGTTGTCCTTTGATGCAATGTATTTTTCTAGACCACCATATTGATCAGAAACCACATACTTCGATACTAGTCTTTCGTAGTATTCGTGAAACCATATGGGTGTCTGGTATTTACAGTACTAGTTAGTACAAATTTGTGTCAGTTTTACAACTCTTTACATTACGGAAATAATCAAACGAATTTTGCATGGATGCCGATCTACACGTGCCAGATCATCTGTCTGTTATACTACCTCCAATTTTTAAATATAAGATGTTTTAGCTTTTTTAGATTTTTCTGATTCAGATGTATGTAGACGCATTTTTAGTGTGTTAGTTTACTCATTTTTGTCCTTCCTTAGTCTAAATTACAATATCTAAAACATCTTATAATTTGGAAGGGAGCGAGTATATACTAAGAGTAGCACACGTTTTTTTTTTTTCAAATCGCCACATAAGTCCACATTGACATAATTAATGAACAGTCCGATCTAAAAGTTGTGGCTGTCATATAACTCAACATTAGTCACGTAATGATCCTCTAATTAGTAAGCTTCACGGGCCGGCCCACCTAACATGAGAAGTTCTTATGTGGGTCTCGTATCTACCACGGTTTGTAACCGTGATAGAAAGATATGATGGCGTGACACGATTTTAATGGAGTTTGACACATGTCCGTCATCTACCACGACGGCCTTTTCCGCGGTTGACGCAACCCATCTACCATGATTCCGGGTGACTGGTAGATGGATTCGCCACGCGAGTTCTACCACGGTACTCTTTCATGGTAAAATAGTTAAACATGAAAAATGGACCTTATACCACAAAAATCAAGCGTGGTAAAAACAAAATTTTCTTGTAGTGGTACGTTTAGGTTGCCACAGGTCGCCGGTGGGCAACCCTCGTATATGGTGGTGGCATTGGCAGCGGTTGTGAATCGCTGCAAAAATGCACATTTGTAGGAGTAGCAACGAGCTGGGACGCATTACTAGTACTGGGATTTTTATACTTGAGAGCAGTTCATGTTGGTTGCACGATAAGGTTCTCCTTGGATGCAAAATAATTTGAAAGCCACCATTCTCACAAACCAGAGTCTTGGCAGTTGTAGCAATCATACAATAGCATATGAATACCAGGATTCAGCTCAGACGACTCTGGCAGTGGGGTGGGATATAGCTGCATCTAGTCCATGTCTTCAGCTAATCAACTTTCATGTTTGTGGGAAGAGGTCCAGTTATCTTCCTGCTGGCAGGGCACGTAAATGCCCATCATGTACATGTTTTCTTTTGTCATCACCTTCATGAAGTGTTGGGGAGCATGCCTTGTGGAACTGGCCGACTATACTAGGCTTCCTAAACTTCTGCAATACACCCAAAAATAACACAATTTTTATGCAATTTATTTTTGAGGCTAGAGTGTTGCTCAATGCACATGGCAAGATTATGTCAATTCCATACCATGTTCAACAAAATGAGTGGAGTCATTTTTCTTTCTTTCGAAAATGAGCGGTTTCATGGGATGGTCATTATGTGACAGTTTGTCCTACTTTGATCGTTCAAATATTTAAAAACTTTTGGCCATTCTTCTATAATCATATTGTAATCTTTGGAAGATCGAGTACAAGGCATGTTGCAACAATCCCAGGGTCAGGTAACTCAACCTACTAGATATTTAGTACTAATGGTAGGAAGTCTTGCACATGCTCTCTGTGCATGTGTACACATACATGTAATTATCACATATTTTTTCGTTTCACATCTACAAGTACTCCCTCAGCGATGAATGCACCTTTGCCATGTTTGCATTCCATCTAATGTTTGAGTCTCCGGTGCTATATAAGGTTATAAACTCATGTTCGACCCATATACAAATGTACAATATTGAAGTGGTAACCCATATAACAAGCAACGAGTGGAGGGAATGGTCTAGTGAAGAGGTAGCATACAGGTGTAGAAACGAGACGCTAAATGGCAGGAGAAGAACCGGTAGTTTTGCCATGTGTTTGTTACTTACTTAAGAATAGGAGGCACCGAGAAAATTTAACAGGAAAAGCTAGGGAATGTTATAGTTGTACTATTCTAGCATGGCGCCTAATCGGCGACCAAACGAGTCATCGACTGTTCTAGTCAATGTCCCCAACATTCATGTACGGGCTTCTCAGCAACGGACCGTACATGGAACCGTTGCACGTGAGCTGTGAGGAGATTGGATCAAAGGATCAACCAGCCATTCAGAGAGGGTACACCATAGTCAGGTTCTGCACGTATGTGGCGGTGGCATTGGGAGCGATTGTGATTTGCTGCAAAGAGGCACATTAATAGGAGTAGCAACGAGCTGGGACACATTACTACTATCGGGATTTTCATACTTGAGAGCAGTTCAGTCTATTTGCACGTATGTGGCATGACATTGGTAGCGGTTGTGAATTGGTGCATGAGGGCACAGTTGTAGTTGTAGCAACGAGGTGTGGACACATTACTCCTGGATTTTCATACTTGACAGCAGTTCGTGCTGGATGCATGATAAGATTCTTCTTGGATGAACTAATTTTAAAGCCCCCGTTTTCATAAACCAGAGTTTTGAAAGTTGTATTCACAAAATCGGTTGTCTTTGGATGCAATGTATTTTTCAAGACCACCATATATTAAGAAACCACATACTTGGATACTAGTCTTTTGCAGTATTCACGAAACCATGGGGATGTCTCGTATTTACAGTACCCGTTAGTACAAATTTGTGCCAGTTTTACAACTCGTTACATTATGGAAATAATCAAACGAATTTTTTCTTGGATACAGATCTGCACGTGCCAGATCTATGTGTTATACTACATCCATTAATAAATATAAGATGTTTAGCTTTTTAATTTTTTCTGATTCAGATGTATCTAGACGCCTTTTAGTGTGTTACTTCACTCATTTTGGTCCTTATTAGTCTAAATTACAATATCTAAAACAATTTATAATTCGGAATGGAGGGAGTATATATTAAAAGTAACGCCGCGTTTGAAATCGCCACATAAGTCCTCTAATAAGTAGGTCACATAATTTGGTTCATGGATTTGCATATATGGAGTCCCGCCTAATACATGCCAAGAAAAAGTGTTCGTGCAAAATATAGATGTGTTCGATATACGGAAACGGGTAGGCCTGGCCAAAAACGGTTTCACGATTTTGCTGGTTTGAGATTAGGTTATTACTTTAACTAAATTGGATGTAACGATTCGTTTTGTGAAAGAAAATGAACTAATCCCACCAGCCGGTTTCCCATGGTTTTAGCCTGTGTCAGTTTTTGCACACCCCTAGACACGAGAAGCTAGCATCTTCAAAGATTGATGGAGAGAGTACGTGTAGATTTTTTTTCTCAAGGGTACATGCTGAACTTGGACGGTTTCAAATAAACTAAAGAAGAACGTGGCTGGGCAAGCACATGCTCCATGCCCCCATTAACTCAAAATCCTATAGAAGCAGACGTGAGAGAGTATACGACAACTCCAGCAGAAGCAAACGTCAATGAGTATAGAAAAACAATCAGGAATAATGAACTGGCACTGAAATAGTGACACATAGCTCTCTTCAAGTGTGAATGTCCCTCTTTGTAAAAATAAAAGTTATTGATCCATGGAAATTACGAAGGCCAACAGAAAAGATTCCAGTAAAACCGAAAGCGCTATCAAGGTCTCGAAGTCACATCAATAGATTTGTTCCTAGCATCTTATGTTCTTGCACTCTCTAGTGACGAATACGTAGGTAATAAAGCTGCATAAACTAGATTAACTGCATAAGTTTTGAAAACCGTAAGAGATGCATGTGATCGTCTAGATGGAGTGGAACTAAGACAATCTAATAATAAGCTATGCAAGGGTTAGGCAAGTTATGTTTTTTGTTGAAATTAGTGTTGTTCACAGTAAATGTAAGATTTAATTAGGTACCATGTTGTGAAGACACAAAGGTGCAGGCAGATTGCAAAGTCGTTAGTGTGCACTTGTATGCCATCGGTGCACTTTACAAAGTATGAACACTGTTTTACAAAAAAAAAAAAAACCTGCAAGATGTTGCAAATTTGTGTATAGATATATTCCAAAGTATGAACACCGTTTACCTCTTGAAAATTTGTTTTGACGTGATCAGTCACATTGTAATCTTGAGATAAGTACATTTCAAAAAGTAACCAGGCCTTATTGCAGAACAGGAAGAATCTATAAGATAAACTTTTTGTAACTCACTTGAGATGATTAGTAAATTCAACGACATAATGGATGTTACTATTGTCGTATTTTCTATGCACTGCTAACTAATCAGGTTTTTAAATGAGATTTTGCTAAGGAAACTCTTACACTAACATAGTCTTTATGTTAGATAATTTTATTTTTGGTCTCTGACTGAAACCAAATGGTATTAAGTTGGGCTTCCGAATGTATAACATCTTTGTAGTACGTTCTAATGAAGTTAGAGCATCTCCAAGAGCATTGCTATTTTGGTAACACATAAAAACAAAGTTCGATATTACGTAGTACGTTCTAATGATGCTCTGACGTAGTTTAATTAAAAAATGTTATGGTATGAGTACAAATATATAATAGGGACTAGTAACACAACAAAACCAAAGTTCGGTCTTTATTGTTTTAGCAGTATTTTGTGTAACATAAGACGATTAAACAATATTTCGAATCCGTAAAGACGATTCCCTCGCATCTACAAGGATCATCTTGCTAAATCTCGTAGAAAGTTAAACCTAGGTCCGTCAATCTAATGTACCATATTTCTATTAGGAGACGACAACCGATATATCTGATAACTATACTTACATGAGATTCACAAATGTGATTAACATAATTGTAACTGAACATACTGCAACCTATAAATCTTCATAATTGTAACCGAACATACTGCAAACCACAGTTCCATACCGTGCTCGAAATAATGAGTGATGTCATTATTAGTTCTTTTGATAATGAGCGGTTCATGGGTTTATTGTGTACCAGTGGTCTTTATGTGGCAGTTTGTCCAATTTTTGTACTTCAAATAATTTAATATGTACTGGGAAATCTTCTATAAATTATATGGTAATTGTTGGAAGTGTACAAGACATGTTGCAACAATCTACGGGCCAAGTCACCTAACTCCTAATAGATATCTGATAAAAATTGTAGCGAGTCCTTTGCGCATGCTCTCTGAGCTTATGTACAAATACATAGTAAATACTAAATAATCTTGCACATCTACCAAGTACTCCCTCAACAATGAATGCAACTTCTCTATCTTTTTATTACATCACATGTTTGAGTCTCCACTACTACTTATACTCTTTGTGAAATCATATACAAATATACGATAACGAAGTGGTAACATATATAGAAAGCAACGAGGGGAGAAATGGTGAGGTAGCATATATATCAATACATGAGAGACTTGATGACAGAAGAAGAATGTGTAATTTTGTGATTATGTTTTACTTACTTAAGAATAAGACGCATCGGGGGAAGTTGTCGGCAAAAGCTAGGTAAAATTACTGTTCCCATGGTCCAACACGTTGAAATGAACAACTAAACGGCAGAACGTAGTCGATGACAAGGAACTTGACGTAGTCTTTGCACAAAAGGCACCAGAGGTGGAGTTGTTGTAGTGACCCGGCACGCCGGTGGGATGACTGTCATATTGTCTCTCATGTCTTCACATATATACTACCTTGCCATTTCCTCCCCTTGTTGCTTTCTATAGATGTTACCAGTTCGTATCATAAATTTGTATATGGTTTCATGAGGAGTATAAACAGTAGTGGAGACTCAAACATGTGATGCAATAAAAAGATGGAAAAGATGCATTCATTGCCGAGGGAGTACTTGGTAGATGTGAAAAAGCATGTTAATTACTACCTTTGTTCCACAATATAAGTCTCTTAGCAAGCTAAACTAGCTTCCTTAAAATTATGGCTTATATTGTGAAACGGAGGGAGTACTATGTATTAGTGCAAAGGTCTCGCTACATTTTTACCAACTATCTAGGTGACAGGTTATTTGACCAAGAGATTGGTGTAACATCCTTTGGGTCAACAGGTTATACTCCATTTAACAAGCCGATATTTTATTTTAAGCCGGTCACTTAAAAAAATACAGTATCTATATAAGTCACGCCTTCTCCGCACCCCTATACGTATTTAGGAAAAGGATAACATAAGACTTGTAAAAAGGACAGAATTAAATTGTCAAATGGGTCGTACCATGAATTACTGGGCCTGCGTGATCGGCCCAGATAGATGGTACCAAGCTACGAATGCCAGTGGGCTCGTTGCACCAGTTTCTTCTGTAGCTAAACCGAGTTGAGCCAGACTGTGTCAACAAAAAAGGAAATAAATAAGATTTGGAGTTGGAGCGATACTCTCATACTCCTCAAGTAGAAAAGTTTGAGGTGGCGGCTAATTAACTGACGGATGCACTTTCGCTTAAAACACTGACGGATGAAACCCCTTCTATCATTAAAAAAAAACTGACGAATGCCCTTCGTCTATGCCAATGCAAGTTCACGGTCATATGTATTTTGACGATGTGGCATGGTAGTTAATAAAGAAATAGAGTGAGATTGTAGATTAGCTAACATACTACAAGCTTTACATGTGGTCATAGGTATAATATATTGCTAGCCTAATCATATGGATGCATTAACATTCAATTATTTAATTTAGATACAACTCATAAGAGATAATGTATTTGACTAGTTGTCTCTTAAATTTTAATTACTCCTATGCTAACGTGCTAAGATACAATGCATTGGCATAGGTCTAAATTCAGCACATCAGGCACAGGTGCCAATGGACATGATTACTTCTCTACGGTGCGACGTTTTGCATGGGTAAGAATATGTAATTTGAATTGGCGCGTGTAATTTTCTGTGCATGTAATGTAAGAATTGAGATACTTGTATACACTAGGAGTTAATTTCAAATAAAAAATCATAATCCTTCTACCACGTAGTCCTCCTCCTATCTAGCAAGTGTACTTTCCTGCAGAAGATCAGTCGGAGGAAAGAGCTTTCACGAAAGCAAGAATCTCGGCGACGCATCTGAAGTTCTGAACACGTTCAGCTCCGTCGGTGGCTATATAGATCGGTTTCAGCTGTCAGTCACTTGCACCACCTATGCAAAGTCTTTTGAGTTTTCTTTATCAGCCGACGGTGGTGTCACGGTCGTGAGAAGACGCATGCGGTGGGAGCAGTTAGAGGCCGCACATCCCAGTTTGTCACACCTCGTTGGAACTTGTGGCTACAGGCCAGCTACACAAACTGCACACATTAATTCCTCAAATCGTTAATTCCGATGCCCAATTAGGCCGTGCGTACTGCAATTACAACCCTCTTAATGTTACCCGCCAGTTCTTAATTAATTCTGATGTGCACTACAATTAATTAACGTTGTTGTTCTAGTTAATCCGTTGCGTGGCTTTCTTCATCAAGAGCTCGATCGATCGGAGATAGCCACGTATGTAAACTAGCAAGGACGGATCGGTGGCGCATGACATCTCAACGGCTGGCCGCCGGCCAGTTAATTAAACTAGCTCGATGGCGCGCCAACTACACAAGCTAGCATGCATGTATGTACTCTGGTACACAAAATGTTTGTTCATATTCTCCTACGCATGTCGCTAGAGAGGTTCCAGAATTATTATTGGTCGGGTTGATTAATGCCAACAGCATAGTACTAGTAGAATGTACAATATATATACGGTCCCCTAGCTAACATGATTATCAATTGATGATTAGCATGTGCAGCATGGTTCGTACCTATACCTATGCTAACATTAAGCCAACCAAGGAGGGGGTGCTTTCGCCTCTCCCTCCCTCCCGGGCGAGCGCCGACTAACTCCCTCCCTCTAGATCTCAGCCGGCGAGGGTGCTGGTTCCCTCTCCCTCTGCTTGCCGCTGGCAGGAGGGAGGGTGGACCTCGTTTCTACGTCTAGTAGTTAGGGTTAGGGTTTGTCTGTTGTGGTGCGTCGTTGGGTGGTGGAAGCAGCGTCCGTGCAAATAAAGCTGCCTCAATTCTACTCCCACATCGGTGGCGACCTTCACGACGGTAATGGCAACATATGCTGCTCGGTCATTTAGATCGACAGCTTGGTTTTCTCAGTGTTTTTTAGATCTGGCGAAATCAGTTTCTCGATGTGTCGCTGACGTTCATGGTTATTCACGAGGGCGAGGTGGTTCTTCTGGAGAGAGGATGTTGGTCTGAAGGTGGTCGTTCTGGCGTTCGTCTCGACGGCGCTGGAGTTGGACAGCGGGCGCTCACTACAGTGGTTGCTGGAGACCCTAGGGATCGTTTTATATTTCTCGATCTCTCAGGTTTTAATCTGCAAATTCAGAATAATTATTTTATTCCGATCTGTCTTTTAGTTTCACATGTGTTGCTTATTGTAACTTGATTTTAGATTAATGAAATATGTGGTCCATAGCTCTTTCCAATTTTGAGCCCATCGTAATTATGTGTAGCACAAATTACAATGTTTAATTAGGAGTAGACAAACTTATTAGCAACCAATAAGTTGGTGGCACTCGAATTTTTTCATATGTTGTAAATGCATACATACTAAATTAACCAATATTAATTAATTTGGTGTCCATGATCTTTAGCATACATGATCTTTAGCAGGTTGGGACCGTTGAGTTGCTCACATGCGTACTGAACAACAGCTTGCCAACCCCCACCTTCCAAAAGCTGGTTATGATTGAGCAGTTAATTAGCTAGTTCTGGTAGCAAAATTCTCCAGTAGTACTATAGGAACATGGAAATATGCACACGAGCGAACCTAAAGAGCGGCAGCTGGTGTAGATGTATATGCACTGTGAATATTACACTTTAAAGAGAGCATGCATCTACGCATTTCCGACTCAACATGCATGTTAGATTTCGGTAAAGAAAATACTATGGATATCAAGCACATACCAAATACATACAGGCTCTAAAATAATATAATATTGAAAGATAGCCGAGGCATCAACTACGAAGATAGCAACAGAAACAAACACACAAAAGGCACCGCCGAAGCGAACATTGTCTCGCGGCGGCAGGAACATCGACCATATTTGCAACAAGCGGACTCGACAAAGTTTCTCCAAGAGTGATGTCTCAACAAAGTTTCTCCAAGAGTGATGTCTCAATGAAGGAGACGATGCACAAAAGATGTGAAGTAAAGTCAGATTATGAGTTTTCACCCTTAAGAAGTATGTACAATCTTCAGACAATATTTTTGACAAACAAATGACTAAATATCCACCATTACCAAGTACAACCAATGATAATCAAACGTGAGAGTAAAATAGCTAGTAACATGCATCTTCATACAATGTCAACTAGGCATATTGCTAACATGTCATAATATTAAATAAAAAGATAGATGATTATGATACTCCCTCCGATCCGATAAATACGTCGCCAGGAAAGAACTATCCACATAAAATTTTGTGCTACATTTCATGGTTCTTTTATGGGATCAGAGGAAGTAACATATTATGTTACCATCACATAACACTTAGCATGAGAAAATTCGTCTACAGAATAATAAGTAATATGTGACACTTGCTTTATGATATTATGCACTACTAAGACATATGACACTAGTCTAACTTTCATAACAGTTTAGCCTTTAGCCTAAAACAGCCTAAAGGCCTCTTTGATTCATAGGATAGAAATATCAAAGGAATAGGAACCGGAAAGGATGGCATGTGCAAAATTTTCCTCGTTCCTTGTGCATAGGATTCAAAAGAATGAGGTCTGAGTAAATTTTTGTTTTCCTGTATGTTTTGCCTTGGAAGTGAGATCTGCAGAAAAATTTCCTCTAGTTTTCCTTTACCCCATTCCTATGAATCAAAAGGGGTGAATAGTAGCATCTAGGAAAAATTTCCTAACCCTATGCATTTCCTCCATGTTTCCTCCAAATCAAAGGAGCCCTAACTATTCGTACATCCACCAAGTTTATCAGCGTCCCTGGATTGGGATAAGTTGGACCAAGTAGGGAATGAAACCACGTTACGTTTACGCTGGTTGGTCGTTGACCCATTAAACGTGTACCACATACTGTACATATACATATGCGCCCCCATGTC
>QRDG01002101.1:169819-219096 GCA_012064385.1 Puccinellia tenuiflora
CTCCATTCCCGCGCAATTATGTCCTAGGTGAAGGTCGAGATCGCCATGTTCAACGTCACAACTAAGCTTTGACCCCGAAATAAAATGCAGAGCTCCCACATAGATCCTGGCCATGGGGAAGATGAGATGGAAGTGAGTAGGTACGGGAGGCACTTGATTTGGCTCTAACATGCCCTTGGCATGCGGGATTCAGCTGGGACGGACCTCTGGCGTGATGGGTTCATCAAATCAAGCTCGAATTTGCGCAGATGATGTCCATGGTCGAATGTCGAATGTCATATTTTGGGGTTTTTTCAATGTTGCATGCAGTGTATAATTTTGGTACATGTGTACAGAGTTTTTGTTGGATAAACATGGGTAAAGTGCTACAGTGATTTCCGTAAGTATCCTACAAAAAGAGTGCTCCAATGTTGCATACGTATTGTTATAATGTTAGATAAGTTATGCACTAATATTGGATGCATTGGTTTTTTATTTAAACATCGGTTTGTTTGACATTTTGCTGAAAATAATAGGTGATTTTTTTTGCGTGCAGTGCTTACTTCTGCTACATTGATGTGTCCAAAATGTTACAATGTTTTTCCTACACGTCGCAAGTTTGTTTTTGCAGATTCAAAAAAATTGTTGCAACGATTCCCGCATTCCTAAAATACTATATACGCAGAAAAAATATTGTGTTCGAGATTTATTTTTTGCAACGGTAACCATATTTTGCAATAATGAGGGTGGCCACACATGTATGTAAGTGGCATGACAGCCAAACTAGGTGATGATACAACTGGCTGATGCTTAGAGTTTGCCAAAAAAAAAAAGAACGATAGTTGTTAATATTCTAGTAGTCCATGACGTATTTGGATTTGATTAGGGCCCACAGGGTCGATATCCAACCTAAACGGACGCGGGGCAGAATATTGGAACCTGTTTTCTGTTATCTGGTATAGATCTGCTATTTGAAAATGTTTTGCGCCTTCTTTTCACACTCCAATTATTTAGTTGTGCAAACGAAGATTTCTCAGCAAAAAAGAGTTGCGCAAGTAATGTGGAGTCCCATCTCAGCTAGGCTTAAACACGGGTGCTATATAATCACTCCTTTGAGACCTCTGGCAACTGGTACAAACTATAATTAGCAATTGATGTCACCCTCAAAATTAAATTGCGATGTCCCAAAGACCTACGTCGAATATTGTCTTGCTTGAGATATGATTTAGTAGGAGCAACATCATATTCATTGAGATCTTCGCATTATCACAAAATCAGTTGTAAGTATATATGTTCCCAACGAAACAAGTCCCAAATTTACTGGAGAAGCAACTAGTATCAGGGTTTCTAGGTCGGAAGTATATATGCACGAGTCTAGGTTGCACCCTTACAAAAAGCAGGTGAAAATTACTTTTGTGAGAAATTTGAAAATAACTTTATTTTGAGGTTATCCGAAAATAACTTTAGCTCGAAAGAGATGTGCACGGGGTTTAGTGGAGGAAGTACATACAAGATCTGTTGGATCGAGAATTCGAGATCCAATTTGTCTTGTTTACCCGTTCATTCATTCTTTCTGTCTTGTTGTCAACCTGAACTTGGATAAGGTTTGTTTCGATCTCTTTCCGTCCACGCATCCAGCCCAATTGCATGCATAAGGTTTGTTTCGATCTCTTTCCGTCCAGTTCCCTCTTGATTTCTGACTACTTTCTCACTCAAATTTGTATACAGTAGAATTTTATAATTTTACCCAAGTAATATTAATCTTGTGGAAGTAAATAATGTCAATCAAATAGGTACGCCACAAGGTAAACAATACGCTATTAGAGCGAACCCTCGTTCACAAAGTTCACAATTTCTCCATCCTCCAATATTGGTGGGGCCGTGGCTGCCAATATCAAGGAAGGGAAAAAAAATTGAGTACGAAATATCTCGAGCAACATCGTGGTAAAATTACGGAGTTGTCTACCAAGAGAAACAAAACCAAAGCAGTGCAGTGGCGCCTCTATGAGTTGAAGCTAGGGATTGGCACTACATAGGTCAATCTTGTGCGAAAAGTCATTTTTGACTTCCAAGCTCTAGTGATTCTTGATTCTATTTTAAATCGGAAACTATTTAGAAAAAACTGGAAAATTTTAGGATGTAGTCAATGATGCATTCTACAAACATCCAAAATCACAAAGCCAAAATTCTTTCTTTTATGGGCTACACAAAATGAAAATTCTTTCTTTCAATTTTGGAGATTTAAAGGTGTGTATACAGAGATCCACACATTTATCATTTTTGTGTAGCTTAGAATATAAAGTATTTTAAATTAAGATTTTACATGCTTGTGGAATACATCATTGACAAGACGCGGATTTTCCCCCCAAAATTATAAGAATACAAAACAAGTATGATTTATAATTTTTTGCAAATAAAGAGATCACTGGAGCTCGGAAGCCAAAAATCTCCACTCAATCTTGTATTCTGATGTAGCAAGTTGTTGGAAGAACAAAACTACTATCCAAGCCACATTTCAGGACTTGACGGAGTCTTTTCTCACCACTGACTAACATCCGACCAACCAATCGGGCCCTTAGGACCCGCTTGAATTTTCATTTTTAGGCCCAAAATTGCCATGATTTCCACTCTTGTAATTTTTTTTTACGTATTCATCTATACGTGCTTGGTTCCTCGTTACCATTTCCTTTGTCACTCTTTTGCATCCAAACACCCATGTTAAATTCCACATACCATGGAGGGTCCCAAAATAACTCCGTGAGTTATGTTGTGCATGCTACAATTTCGAAAACAAATCACACATGCCAAGCGGGGCCTTAGGATAACTCCAACGGGGCGACCCAATCCTTCTTTTTCTGCCCTTGCGGACGGAGGGCACGGGCCATGCAACAACACAAATGGGGTCAGTTTTCCTATCCGTTCGGACCCATTTCCAGCCCAAATTTGGCTGGATTTAGGTCCGCTCGGACACGCATTTCTGACGCCCACAATGTCCTTTCCTGGCTCGCCCGCCCGTGACACACCATCCCTACTCCACCCTTTACTCTCCCAACTGATAAAGCTCCATATCTACGGTAAAATTCAATGGCCGACGCACCCACCACCGCCGCTCAGGTTTTCGCCATCGAACAGGTCGCTGTTGTTCAACAACTCACCAACAACACATCGCTGCCCAAGCAGCGCATCAAAGCCTCCTCGTGATATTACTCGAGATGGTCCGCGAGCCGGCTGCCCTAGCCATGGCCGCCACCAAGATGATCACCTATGACTCGTCGGCGAACCCCCCGCCCAGGCCTTTGGTGTCGCCTAGGTCATCCTCGTCGCCGATGTACGGTCTACAACCTAGGAACGCCCTGCCAACGTCTCAATTCTTCACCTGGCCTCAGAACGGCTTGCTGGAAATCGGCGACTCCGTGCCGATCGTTATCGCGATATCTCCTATTGATCTGAATGACGCACCTTTGGCCGACGACTCACCTTTGACGTGCAAAAAGGCCCCACGGGTGCTCTCCTCTGCCAACCTCCCCGATGCCCGCAACATATTCAGTGAAATACCTACCATGACACCGGCTATGCAGGGTACTATGATGATACAGGTTGTCCCATGTCGGAGATGATCAATGAGGGTCACCAAGAGAGTCAACAAGATAACGTCCAAGTTACTGAAGACGAGATTGTCGACATTGATGTAGAGCCATTGTTTGAGGATGAACTCACTTAACAAGGTCAGGCACAAAAGAGACGACAAAGCGTCAGGGGTGGTGGAGCATACACGGAGGATGACACGATGCTTTGCGAGGCATGGATGGAAATTCGATAGTATGCAATCTGTGGTGCCGTCACTAGTATAAACAAGGTCATTAGTCCCGGGTCGGGAGCCCCCCCCCCTCTAGTCCCAGTTCTGTTACGACCCGGGACAAAAGAGTTCCCCACGTGGCCGCTGCCTGAGCGCGTGGTCGAGGACCTTTAGTCCAGGTTCGTAATACGACCCGGGACTAGAAAAGTTCCCACGTGACAGCCTCTGGCTCTGGCTTTTTTGTATTCCCGCCTTATTGAATATTTAAAACTATAATCAATCTTGCAAATATATGGTTAATTAATTACAAATCAGAAAAATACATATAGCATATGAAAATGTTCATAAAATAAATATCTATCTAATAAAAATATACTTTATTCTTTATGAGAATTCAATCATTTAATTAATTACATGGAGATCACAACCGGGACTAGAGCCCGTCTATTCGATTACATGGAGATCATAACCGGGACTAGAGCTCGTCTATTCGATTACATAGAGATCATAACCGGGACTACAACCCGTCTATTCGGTACTATTGTATTTTCCCTTTGGGTTTATGACATGGTCCATAAAAAATCCTGCAATTTCCTCTTGAATTGCTACAAAGCGCTCCTTTGGTTGCAGATTCCTCCGCAGTTCATCCAACTATAAAAGAAGGAGATCAATATGAATATCAATCATCATAACAAAAATTATGAATGACACTCAACACAATTGATGGTAATAAAATAAAATTGTGAATATATTTGTTCACGTACTTCTAAAAATATCGTTGCGTTCCGCTCACTGACCTCCCGACGAATCCACTCGCAAACGAAGTATCCACATAAATTGGTCCCCGATGGCTGCCTCTCGCACTTTACGAGAATAGATTTCAATCAAATAATAATCAAGCATGATATAATGGTATTGAAATTAGAATTAAAGAGATGCGCGGACCTAGCTCGTACTACTTACCTTGACATGATGAAAACTAAGCTCCTCTTTAAATTCACCATGTGTCCTCTTGGTGAAAATTTTCCAAATCCTGCCCGGCAAAAAAATGAATAAATAAGTTATTAGTTACTTGATATCTTATGAAATAAACAAAAGAGACCGATATAGTGCGATAATGATTGAAATTACCTTTGGAGCGCATCTATAATGCTTTTGTACTTCTCCTCGGGTTTCGCCAATGAGTCATAGATTTCAACTCTTCCAGAGTCAACTTCAATGATTAGCAGAATGTAATGGAAGTTGCGCACGTTTATATAAGTCAGTAACTCATCAGTTACACTTAACATCGAGTAAGCAAAAATTAATGTGTACAAGACAGTCACACTCTTACTCGAAGTTGTAAGGAAACAGTATCTTCTTTTTGTAATGTTGCCTGTGTATGAACCTTAGCAAGTTGTCCTCTGTTTCCTAATCGAAGTCCCGTAGCAATTTTTCATTAATTCGTTTTGGGTCAACGAACCCAATGTCAAAGATTCTTTTTCGGTCACATTCATCACTCTTCATTCTGCATAATAGCGTAGTGAGCATAAATTACAGGCAATGAACAAGCTGAGCTAGAGACTTTATTATAGAAATAAATGAATTGAATCACTTACAGACAATAGGTACTGACGAGACTCAAGTCGAGGGCATCAAGCTTGTATAACATATAGATTTCTTTAAGATAAATTTGTACCTGGTCTGCACCTATGTAATGCTCTTCTGTAACTTTCACAAGGATCATTATTCGCTCTTCCTTTGTGACTTTCAAGTACCAGTCATGCAGTTTTCGCATTTGTGTTGGTAGAAGCTTGATCTGATCAGGTGGCAGCAGAGACTTCCCGTATTCCCATTTCCATAAGTCTACATCCAACTCGGGGATATCTCCGCCTTCCAGTTGAGAAAGAGTAATACCAGCTTCTGCAGCAAATTCCACCGCGTAGCTCATACTGGGTGGTACAGCAATGTCCGCCGGGAAGCCCTGATCAATGGGTAACACCTTGTGCGGGGAGATCGACTGTTTTGCCTGTTCTCCGACCTGGGCAACGTCTCTTTTCCCGCTAGCACTACTACTTCTCGTCGTGTGGGAGCTAGCTCTCCTCATACAGTGTAAATAGTCATCTAGCCTATTTATCTCAAATTGCGATGGATGCTCAATAAAGTCCTTAGCCCACTTTATGGTTTGCGGATCAAATTTTTTCTTTGGCTCGGGCTTTCTCGGTGCAAGCAGTCCACGTCGGCGTCCACAACCACGGCGGTTTTCTCAACAGTCAGGTCGTAAGCTCTCTTGGGAAGAGCCGGCATTACTCTTGGGAGGGGCTCCTCTCGGGGTCCGCGTCGATTACCCACCGACGAAGCGGTGCGCTTCCCCTTTTGGCCCTGAGCCTTAGTGGGCGGAGGCGGCGGAGTCGGCTGATGCGGCGGCAGAGATCGAGACGGACTCGTGTTGTGGTGGTCATCCCTCTCGTCATCATGTGGACTTGGAGGTGGTGAATCGCGACTCGGAGGAGACGATGGTGGCCTTGGCGCCGAGCCTGGAAACACGATGTATTTCTTGCGCCATAGAATGATACCACCCCCGACGTCTCCTAGTGTCCTCTCATCATCAGCTCCAGGGATGTCAAGCTCCAGTGATTCATATCCCGGTACAAGTTGATCGACGCCGACACGACCATAGCCATCTGGAATCTCATTGCAACACCACCGTGTTGTAGATTCACAAGTTAAAGCATAGTCGTCCGCCGCCTTCAAGGATAAGTTCCTCACTCCCACATGTAGCTCACAACTTGTCTTCTCC
This sequence comes from Puccinellia tenuiflora, assembly GCA_012064385.1. Classification (NCBI taxonomy): domain Eukaryota; kingdom Viridiplantae; phylum Streptophyta; class Magnoliopsida; order Poales; family Poaceae; genus Puccinellia; species Puccinellia tenuiflora. The sequence goes on from QRDG01002101.1 coordinate 176,374, forward strand.
CTGATATCATCCACGGGGTAGCGATCCATCGGTGCCTCATCAGCATCAACCCCCGTGGAAGCCACGCTGCTTCTCCGCTGAGATGGGCCACCTTGACTATCTTGCTGCAGCTGATGAGTAGCCCCTTGCTCGCGCAATTCCTCTATTTGCTTCTATTGGTGCTTTACGATAGCAAGTATTTCCTTGTTCTTTCTTTCTAGGTTGTTCAACCGGTCTTCCTCCTCCCGCTCCTTCCTCTTCTTTGCTCTCGCTCGGCTTCTATAAGATTCACGGTCCTCAGGAAACCCAGTCTTCCACGGCACACTAGGTCCAAAGCCTCGTGTTCGTCATGATTTTTCAGGATTCCCGAGGGCCTTTATCAGCTCGTCGTTCTCTCTGTCGGGAATAAACTTCCCCTCTCGAACCTCGGCGATTGCTTCAACAATTGCTTTTATCAGTTTTTAACTCCCCTGTTTCCATGTCATACTCCGCCCCATGCCCAAGTATCCAATTTCTTACCCTATGGGGCCAGGCCTCTGTAGTTGGAATGATCCCTTTTTCGCGCATGGTGGCCTCAGATTGATCCCACTTAGGCTCGACAGTTCTGTAACCACCTGCCCCCATCTTATGGTGATATTTCTTTTTCGCTGCATTTTCCTTATTCTTTTCCGACCTTTGCTTAGCTACTTCCGAATTCTTGTACTCCAGAAATGAGTCCCAGCGAGATCGCTGCCTCTCTAGTGTGCTAGTGAAATCTGGAGCTTTCTTATCTTTGACATACGCACGGTATAATCTGTTTTTGTAATTATTGAACTGTTCAGCCATCTTCTTAAGAGCAAAATGCTTGACTAAGTGCCTCGTGGCTTTTGTCTTTGCTTCATGATCCAAGACTGGTAGGGTGAAATGTGCAATGAGCTTGCCCCAAAGATCTTTTTTCGATCTTTTGTCGACATAACTAACTCCCTCTACCTTTGGCTTATTCCATTCCCGAACGCTGATCGGGACGTTGTCCCTAGCAATAACTCCGCATTGATGCACAAACTTATTTGCGTTCGCCTTGGGAAGCAACGGTTTTCCCTCTGGAGAGACGAGCTCAATTTGGAGATGCGCATCTTCGGCCATCCCTTTGGCATGACCTCGTTTACTTCTACCAGATTGGGTCGATGCATAGGTATAAAATAAGAAACATTCGTTAATACTTATATATACAAATCAATTATTGCATCTGATCACCAGAGGCTTAATATACCTCGCCAGACTGCGGATGTCCACCAATTTGCGAGTCGTCATCATACTCGATGCTCGTTTGCGCTTCGTCTTCCAGCTCCATTCCCGGACCCGCCTCGTTCAAAAACTGTGAGTCGTCTTCTGCTCCACTTTCTTCTGCGCCGGTGACTTCTGCTCCACACTCGGATTGTCGTACAATGGCAAAAATATCCTCTTCATTGTCTCTGCTGTTGAAGTGATCCATTGCTTAACTATTACAAAAGAAAGATAAAACAATATTAGCATTAGCAGAATAATTCAAAGTAGGGAACATTATTTTCCACACTTTACAAAAGCAACATTGATCAAATAGGAAAAAGTATCACTAATACATCTCCCATGAACCAAACTCGCCCTTACATCTAGAATAATCCAGTTACATAGCTCGGGTCCATTTTCATTTAACCCTAATACATCACGAATAATATCACTAATATATCTCCCATGCATGAACCTCTCAAACTAACTCCGACCGGGTCCTGAGCCGCGGGGTGCTGAGCCGCCGGCGATGTGCATCCAAAGATAAGGAACCCTCATAGGGTCACAGCTTACGTGATAAGGAACCCTCTGAAGAAACGACCAGGTATTTCTATACTGCCTATCCAACAAATACATGTAGCGACGGACGTGCTCGTCCTCCTCCCTGATACGGCGACGTACCACCTCCTCGGGGGCCGGCTCCCTCTGTACCGAGCATGACCCACGTGACTGCCACCAAAGAAGATCTGGGCCGACGACGTCACCCGGATTCCTCACCAAGCCGCGCGTCCCGGAAGGTAGCACCTCCAAGTGCCAGCCCGGCAGAGCCCAGTCCCGGACATCGCCCCTCTGGTCCAACCGGGACATCGTCACCGAGAACAATAAACTAAAAACACAATTTTTTTTGCAGTATGTCAATTAATATGGGACTTCGCGTTATTATTTGGACTTAGCAAAATTTCTATTTGCAGTATGTCAACTATTTCACCTAAGTCAAAATTTCTATTTCTACAATAAAAAAAGTAATACTAAAAAGTAATACTAAAATTTCATCTAATTAAAATTTCTAATAAATCTAAATAGTAAATCGAATGCTAATAAATTGCTTAGGCTATAAATAGGTTTCAACAAAAAATTGCTAATAAATCTAACTAATTAACCTGCAAATCAATCATCTAGTAAATCATCTAGCTAATAAATTATCTATTAAATCATCGGGCTAATAAATCTAACTAATTAACCTGCAAATAAATCATCTAGTAAGTCATCTAGCTAATAAATTATCTAGTAAATCATCGGGCTAATAAATCTAACTAATTAAACTGCTAAAAATTGCTAACAAAATTAACCTAGCTAATAAATCATCTAGTAAATCAAACATAGCAAATTAGCAACCGGTTATATATTTCTACAAAACTATTAAATCTAAAAAATTGCTAACAAAATTAGTAAATCTAACTAATCGAACCGGAGATGGCGCCAGAGGTCGAGGTCGCGGGTGCGGGCACGGAGCGGCGCGACGCGGGCAGCCTGACGGCATCGTTCGTGCGGCGGCGCCTCCTCCTTCTCTGTTCCCGGTTTGTGGCTCGAACCGGGAAGGAGGACGTGGGTATTTAAGCCACGACCGGGACTAGAGGGTGTCCTCTAGTCCTGGTCGAGCCACCAACCGAGACTAGAGGTGTTTTCGGGGGAGCCGAAAAGGGCGCGCGCAAATGCCCCTTTAGTCCCGGTTGGTGGCTCCAACCGGGACTAGAGGTGTTTTTTTGCGCGCAAAGGCCCAAAATTTTCTGTGACAAGTGTTTGAAAGTGAATTTGAAAAGTGTTTGAATATGAATTTGAATAATTTCTGCATACTTTTGAATCTGACAAACGTTTCAACATGAAAAGTGTTTGAATTTGAATAACTAATGCAAAATCATTTTCTGTTTTCTAAAATAATTATTCTAACTATTCAAACTATTAACCATTTTGCCATTTTAATTAAAAATGCATTAACTAATATTTTTGAATCTGACAATACTTTCAACATGAAAAGTGTTTGAATTTGAAGAACTAATCCATAACCATTTTCTGTTTTCTAAAATAATTATTGTAACTATTCAAACTATTAACCATTTTGCCATTTTCAATTAAAAATGCATTAGCTAATATATTTTTGCATATTTTCGAGTCTGACAAAACTCCGGGGTTCTAGATGTCTAAGATTCCACTCCGGGGTGTCAGCGGGCTCACCGTCATCAGTGCATCTAGTATTCCCATTCAGGAAGAAGCACACGGATCGTGTGTTTCCTTCGAGCGCTTGTGAGCCGTTGCATCAGCGGTGTGTTTGTTTCGAGCGCTTGTGAGCCGTTGGATAAGCGGTGTGTGTTTCTTTTGAGGGCTTGTGAGCCGTTGGATAAGCGGTGTGTGTTTCTTTTGAGGGCTTGTGAGATGTTGGATCAGCACTATCACGGCCACTTCGTGAGCCACGCGACCCTATATATAGCCCACCTCTCGGACATCGTCGGCACTCTCAGTGTGTACTCATTGTAGTTCATTTGGTATATATACAAAGCATTCAGATTCCCTGCATACATCCGACGGTGCATTTGATATGCGGGCACTCTCTAGCCACCGTCGGGCTGTATGCAGGGGAAACCGTGTATTTTGTTCTATCTAGAAATCCTTCAGTTCATCGACCGAATACAAATCATTCGGATTCCCTGTATACATCCAACGGTGCATTTGATATGCAGGCACTCATGAGCCACCGTTGGGCTGTATGTAGGGGAACCGTGTGTTTTGTTCCAACTTCCTCTGAGTTTTCAGAACACAGTTACATAAAAGGTTTAATACATTATTACACATCACCAACATCCCCATCTAGTGTTTGGGTTTTTTCTGCGCCGTAACCATGGAGCATCTTCATTAATTAACAGGAGACTTGGGTCATCCTTCACTGTGAAGGGCGGAATTTCATGAACTTATCATAATCTTCTGACATGTCTGTCTTGTCCTCCACTCCCACGATGTTTCTTTTCCCTGAAAGAACTATGTGGCGCTTTGGCTCATCGTCTGATGTATTCTTTTGCTTATTTTTTCTTTTTCTCGGTTTGGTAGACATGTCCTTCACATAGAAAAACCTGAGCCACATCATTGGCTAGGACGAATGGTTCATCTAAGTACGCAAGATTGTTGAGGTCCACTGTTGTCATTCCGTACTGCTCGTCAACATTTAACCCGCCTGCTGTCAGCTTGACCCATTTGCACCGAAACACGGGGACCTTAAAAGTGGGTCCATAGTCAAGTTCCCATATCTCCTCTATGTAACCATAATATGTGTCCTTTGACCCATTGTTGTTTGTTGCATCAAAGCGGACACCACTGTTTTGGTTGGTGCTCTTTTTATCTTGGGCGATCGTGTAAAATGTATTCTCATTTATCTCGTACCCTTGGAAAGTCCATATAGTCGAAGATGGTGACCTAGACAACAAGTACAGCTGATCTTCAATAGTGTTGTTATTGTTGAGATGTGTTTGCAACCAACCGCTGAAAGTCTCCATGTGTTTCTGTCTAATCTAGGAGTCAGGCTTCCCCGGGTTATTGGAGTGGAGGATATTCTTGTGTTCCTTGATATACGGAGTCGCCAAGGTGGAATTCTGTAGAACTGTGTAGTGTGCTTGAGTGAAAGAATGCCCGTCCCTACATATCAACGATTTCCTTCCTATAGTGCATTTTCCACAGAGTCTCCCCTCATGCCGCGATTCAGGAAGACCAATCAGCTTAATATCAGGAATAAAGTCAACACAAAACTCTATGACTTCCTCTGTTCCATACCCTTTGGAGATGCTTCCTTCTGGCCTAGCACGGTTATGAACATATTTCTTCAAGACTCACATGAACCTCTCAAAGGGGAACATATTGTGTAGAAATATAGGACCCAGAATGGTAATCTCTTCGACTAGGTGTACTAGGAGATGCGTCATAATATTGAAGAAGGATGGTGGGAACACCAACTCAAAACTAACGAGACATTGAACCACATCCTTCTGTAACCTTGGTAGAATTTGTGGATCGATTACCTTCTGAGAAATTGCATTGAGGAATGCACATAGCTTCACAATGGGTAGTCGAACATTTTCCGGTAGAATCCCCCGCAGTGCAACCGGAAGCAATTGAGTCATAAGCACGTTGTCGGCACAGTGGAAACCAGGGTACCACGGGCCGGCCTGCCAGGGCCCACAAGATTCTTCAGGCATTTTCACTAAGGGCCAGGCTCTCCAAGCCTGGCGAGCCTCGCGAGGGTTTTTCCCTCGCGAGGGATCTTTTCTCCTCGTCAAGGGTTCTCTCCCTTGGCGAGGGACCGCTCCTCGACAAGGCGTCTCCGACGCCGCCCGCGATTCTGCTAAGGACCAAGCCGAAGGGCTCGGCGAGGCTTTTAGCCTCGCGAGGCTCCTTCCTCGCGAAGCCTTCTCTGCCTCCGCGGCAGGGCGCACATGGGCTCTGCCCCCATGTGCAGGATGACGCGCGTGCCTACGCGCGATGACGACGACGCCGCAGTTGCCACTTCCATGTATAAAGCAGTCAACAAAGCGGCTTCAAGCAAAGTGGACAATGAGTATTGCCTCTTTGGCGATAAGGGAACCGTCTGCAGCTACGCTCCAAGGACGACGTCACCGTGGGTCACATCCCACCTCATCAAGCGCCAGCCCACCGTCCGGTTGGCCGGTGGCTTTTCCAGCTTTGGTAGCGCCGTCCCTGCCATGGACCGCATCCATGGACTCCACCTTTATCGTGCACCCTGCTCCTTCCCTCGTCGCCATGTGGTAACCCTTCCCGCCCAAATGTGTGGGCAGAAGAGGTCCAAGACGCCTATAAAAGGAGGGGGAGCACGTCCAAGCAAAGGGTTCGATCTTCGGTTGGTGCAGCTCTAGTAGACCCTAACCCTAGATCTGAAGACTAGCAAGTAGCCATTGTTAGCCACCTCGAGCTCTTCAAGCTCTCCTTGTACTGTGGACCTCTCCAAGCAGTGCAATACACCATAGCAGTACGTAGGGGTTTTACCTCCCAAAGAGGGCCCTGAACCTGGGTAAGATCTTGTGTCCATCTCTGCAGTGTCGTCCGCAGCGAGTCCGACGAGCACCGTCGCCGGAGCACGTTGAGGATTGCTTGACTCCGTGTTCAGCCCCTTGCACGATACCTTGGAGACACCCCCAGTTCCTGGGAACATTCTCCGACATTTGGTGCGCCAGGTAGGGGGCTGAGGCACGTCTTCATCCTCGACAAAGCTATGGCCGGCTCTCGTGCCGAACGTCTCGCTCGCCGGACGGCTAGCGCCGCCACCGCTCCTGCGGGCCGCCCGCGCGGCCGCCCGCGTGGGGACTCCGCTCCTGAGCGCCACGTCGACCCCAAGCCCCGCGTCGAGCACCCGGAGGACGACAACCACGACCATGCTGAGGATGACCTCGGCGAAGAGGAGGCTTCCTCCCTGCACCTGTCGCGGGACCGTGTTGCCTCCTCGCTGGGCCGCCCTGCGCCCAGCCCGGCAACCGCGCTTCTCATGGCGCAGGAGCTGCTGCAGTACCGTCCTACGCCGGAGGCCCAGGAGGGCTGGCTCAACCGCCTCGCGGAGCTCATCGGCGCCGCTCGCGTCGCTGCTCCTGCCCCGTACCGTTCGCTGGTTCCTTCGGGCCGCATGGGGGACGTGGCGCCAGGCGCCCCTCCCACGCCTCCTCTCCATCCCGCACCTGCTCCAGCTCCACCGGTTGCACCGCAGCCTGCTCCAGCTGGGGCTCCTCCTCGCGACAACCGCGCTGCCTCGCACGCGTCGTCGCCGCACGACTGCCAAATTGTGCAGCGAGCCCCTGAGGACGCACGCGTGAGCATCAAGCGCCAGCAGGACCGCCACAACCGCGCCGTCCAGGACGTCGCCACCGCCGGGCGCCATCTCCGCGCCACCCTCGCCAGCGGTCTGGTCACCTACGGCACGACGGTTGCGTTCACTCGCACCCTCCGTCGCGTCGTCTGGCCCATCAAGTTCAGGCCGGACTTGCCTCCGTGCTATGACGGCAAGAACAACCCCCTGGAGTTCCTGCAGCTCTACACTCTGGCCATCCAGGCCGCCGGGGGTGATGACAAGGTCATGGCGAACTGGTTCCCCATGGCCCTCAAGGACTCCGCGTCCTCATGGCTCACCAACCTCCCCGCCGAGTCCATCAACACTTGGGAGGAGCTCTGCCGGTGCTTCGTCGCCAACTTCAAGGGCACGTACGAGCGTGGCCTCACGTACAACAACCTCCGCACCGTGCGTCAGAAGCCTGGCGAGACCCTCCGCAAGTACATCCAGCGCTTCAGCCAGGTGCGCAACAAGATCCCCAACGCCACCGACGCGCAGGTCATTTCGGCCTTCCAGGCTGGAGTGACAGACGTGCGGATGCTCGAGAAGCTCGGCATCCACGACAACATCACCATCGTCGTCAAGCTCTTCGACTTGGCGGACAAGTGCGCCAAGGCTGAAGAGGGCCGCTTGTTCGTCAAGAACGAGCCAGGGGATCCTGCTGAGGGGTCCAAGAAGAAGAAGAAGTCCACAGAGAAGCGCAAGACCACTGTGGTCCTCGCGGCTGAGCCCGACGCCAAGCAGCCTCGCCAAGCTGCCACTCCAGCCGCAGGACCCGAGAAGAAGGACGATCGCCCTTTCTGCGTCTACCACAACAGGCATTCTCATGCCACCGAGGACTGCTACGACCTCAAGAGGCTCATCGAGGCTCGTGAGGCTCGCGAGGCCCGCGAGCGGGAGCAAGGCCGTGGTGGCCGCGGCGGCGGCCACAGCGGCCGCGGGGGGCGACGTTGGAACAACAACTACCAGCAGAACCCCAGGCCAACGCTGCTGAGCCCGCGAACGACAACCTGCCTGCCGAGGCTGATGAGGGCTACCAAGTGCCTCGCGGCGTCGCCTGCATCCTCGGCGGGGCTCAGGCCCCTCGCTCCAACCGCCACTTCAAGCAATTCGCTCGCGAGCTCACAGCAGCCCTTCCCGGGGTCGAGGCCTCTAGGCCCCTCAAGTGGTCTGAGCACCCCATCACCTTTGACTCCACCGACCACCCCAAGTCCACCTCAACCATGGGCATCATCCCGTTGGTCTGCACTCCCACCATCAACAACATCGCCGTCTCTAAGACGCTCATTGATGGGGGTGCCGGCCTCAGCGTCATCTCTGTCGAGACATTCGAAAAGCTGCAGGTGCCCTACGAGCGGCTCATGCCCACCAGGCCCTTCTCGGGGGTGACGGAGGGTCTCACGACGCCTCTGGGACAAGTGAGGCTTGCGGTCACTTTCGGCACCCAGACCAACTACCGCACCAAGGTGATCGATTTCGACGTCGCGCACATCGGCCTGCCCTACAACGCCATCCTCGGCTACCCCGCCCTCGCCAAGTTCATGGCGGTCACCCACCACGCCTACAACCTCGTCAAGCTCCCTGGCTCCAGTGGCACCATTTTCATTTGCGGCGTAGTCTCTGACGCCGTGTACGCTGCGCAAGTGGCTTACAAGGCCGCCGCGGTGGCGTCTCCCCCTGACGAGGATGAGGAGCCCCTCCCGCCCCCCCCCCCCCCCCCCGCGAAGAAGAAGCAGTTGTTCTCTCAGGAGAAGGCCGCGACAAAGCAAGTGCCTCTGGAGGCAAGCGGCTCGGGGGCTAGCGTCACCATCGGCGCCAACCTGCCTCCCAAATAGGAAAGCGCGCTCGTCGCCTTCCTCAGGGCAAACTCTGACATGTTCGCTTGGACACCGTCAGATATGTCCGGAGTACCGAGGGAGGTGATCGAGCACCACTTAGCCGTGTGTCCAAACGCACACCCCGTGAAGCAAAAGGCGCGGCGCCAGGCGCCAGAGAAGCAAGATTTCATCGTCAAGGAGGTGGAAAAGCTGAAGAAGGCCAGCATCATCAAGGAAGTGGTCCATCCCACTTGGCTCGCCAACGGTGTGGTCGTCCCCAAGGACACCGGAGGCAGCCGCCTCTGCATCGACTTCACCGACCTCAACAAGGCCTGCCCCAAGGACCCCTACCCCCTCCCGAGGATCGACCAGATCGTGGACTCCACCGCCGGCTGCGCGCTCCTCTGTTTTCTGGATGCCTTCTCTGGTTATCACCAGATCAAGATGGCAAAGGAGGACGAGGAGAAGACAGCATTTCTCACCCCTTGTGGTGTGTTTTGCTACGTCTGCATGCCCTTCGGCCTGAAGAACGCCGGCGCCACGTTCCAGCGCCTCATGAGGATCGCCTTGGGGGCTCAAATGGGGAGGAATGCAGAGGCCTACGTCGATGACATCGTGGTCAAGACTCGCGAAGAAAACACGCTCATCCAGGACCTCGAGGAGACCTTTGCCAACCTGCGCAAGGTCAACATCAAGCTGAACCCCGCCAAGTGCGTCTTCGGGGTCCCTTCAGGCAAGCTCCTCGGATTCCTGGTATCTCACCGCGGCATCGAGGCCAACCCCGACAAGATCAAGGCCATAGAGCAGATGCAGCCTCCTCGTCGCCTCAAGGACATGCAACGCTTAGCGGGATGTATGGCCAGCCTTGGCCGTTTCATCTCCAAGTTCGGCGAGAGGGCGCTGCCATTTTTCAAGATCATGAAGAGGTCCGGTCCTTTCAAGTGGACCCCTGAAGCAGCAAAGGCCTTTGAGGACCTGAAGAGATACCTGGCGAGCCCACCCATCATGGTTGCCCCACGCCCTCGCGAGCCTCTGAAGCTGTATCTTGCAGCCACTCCTCAGACGGCAAGCGCGGTCTTGGTGGCTGAAAGGGAAGAGCCAGTCCTCGACAAGCAGAACTCCGCCTCGCCAAGCCCAGAACCCTCCGACAAGGAAGCAGCCTCGTCAAGCCTCCAGCCCCAAGAAAACCTCGCCAAGGACTCCACCGAGCCTGGAGAGGAGCCAGCCGCTGCCACACCAACGACCACCCTCGTCGAGCATCCCGTGTACTTCGTCAGCACAGTGCTACGGGACGCCCGCGAGCGCTACCCCATGCAGCAAAAGCTCCTCTTCTCGCTCCTCATCGCCTCCAGGAAGTTGCGTCACTACTTCCAGGGTCACCCCATCAAGGTGGTCACCTCCTACCCCCTGGAGCAGGTCCTGCGCAACCCGAACGCGACAGATCGCGTCGCAGGCTGGGGCATCGAGCTGCAACCTTTCGAGCTGGAATTTGACACCACAAGAGTCATCAAGGGCAGGGCGCTGGCTGATTTCATGGCCGAATGGACGGACACACGCGAAGAAGAAGAGCCTCCAGAGGAGGAAGCTACAGCCTCAGGTGGGACGAAACCAGGCCCCTGGACCATGCACTTCGACGGCGCCTTCGCGGCCAGGAGTGCGGGGGCTGGTGCCGTCCTCACCTCACCAACAGGCGACAAGCTCTACTACGCCATCCAGCTATGCTTCAAGGACAACGACAAGGTCTCCAACAACATTGCTGAATATGAAGGCCTCCTCGCCAGGCTCAGAGCCGCCATCGCCCTCGGCATCAAGCACATTCTCATCAAGGGCGACTCCCAGCTCCTCGTCAACTTCTCCAACAAAAGCTACACGCCTAAGGACACCTACATGGTGGCCTACCTTGAAGAGGTACGCAAGCTGGAGAAGCACTTCAGGGGCATGGAGCTCAAGCACATCCCGCGAGCAGAAAACCAAGAAGCAGATGACCTCGCCAGGCGAGCAGCAAGAAGAGAAGCCCAGAAGCCTGGAGTATTCGAGGAGAGGCTCACCAAGGCCTCAGTCAAGCAGCCAGTGGCCAATATCAGCATCGACGAGGAGCTCCCACCGGCCCCGTCAAGCGGAGCACCAAACTGTGGGTTGCCCTCGGGCGACCGCTTGCTGCTGACTCTGGTACGCCAAGACACTGGCTGGATCGACGAGATCAAGAATTACCTGCAAAACCGAGCCCTCCCCGAAGACGACGCTGAAGCCGAAAGAATTGCTCGCCAGGCCAAGTCCTACTGCCTCCACGACGGAGACCTGTACCGTAAGCGCCCCAATGGGGTTGCGTTGCGGTGCGTCCCTGCCGAGGAAGGCCGCCAGCTCATCAACGACATCCACAGCGGCGAGTGCGGCCACCATTCTTCCTCGCGCACCCTTGCAGGCAAGGTCTTTCGGAGTGGCTTCTACTGGCCCTCGGTGCTTCAAGATGCAGCTGCCATCGTCCAATCCTGCGACGCCTGCCAATTCCACGCCAAGCAAATTCACCAGCCCGCGCAAGGACTCCAGACCATCCCGCTCTCCTGGCCGTTTGCGGTCTGGGGGCTGGATCTGCTGGGGCCCTTCCCGCGAGCGCTCGGGGGCTACCGCTACCTCTACGTCGCCATCGACAAATTCACCAAGTGGCCTGAGGTGGAACCCGTGCGCACCATCCCGGCGAAATCAGCGGTAAAATTCATCAGAAGCCTGGTCTGCCGCTTCGGCGTGCCCAACCGCATCATCACCGACAACGGCTCGCAGTTCATCAGCGGCGCCTTCAAGTCCTACTGTGGCAGCCTCGGCGCCCAAATCTGCTACGCCTCGGTGGCGCACCCACGAAGCAACGGACAGGCTGAAAGAGCCAACGCCGAGGTGCTCAAGGGCCTCAAGACGAGAAGCTTCAATCGCCTCAAGGCCAGCGGCAAGCACTGGATCGACGAGCTCCCCTCGGTGCTCTGGTCCATCCGCACCATGCCAACAAAGCCTACTGGTGAGACGCCGTTCTCCCTCGTCTATGGCGCCGAAGCCGTCCTACCCAGCGAGATCACTCATGGCTCTCCGCGAGTCTTGGCCTTCAAGGAGGCTGAGGTGGACGAACTCCGCAACGACGACCTGCTGCTGCTTGAAGGGCTCCGCCGAAATGCGGCCCTGAGAGCGGCAAGGTACCAGCAAGACCTCCATCGCTACCACAGCCGCCACATCCGGCCGCGCACTCTCGAAGCAGGAGACCTTGTCCTGAGGAGAATCCTCTCCAGGGCAGGCCTCCACAAGCTCTCGCCGATGTGGGAAGGCCCCTACAGAGTCGTACACATCGCCAGGCCTGGCTCTGCGCGGCTCGAGACGGAGGACGGCGTTCCTGTCGCCAACCCCTGGAACATCCAGCACCTGCGCAAGTTCTACCCCTGATCGCCACCGGCGAGCAACTTTTTGCATCAAGGGAGAACCACGCGCCATCATCCTCCACGAGGAAAAACTTTGGGCTCCCCTCTCTACTATACGTTGCTGCGGGCCGTTCGAGAAGACTCCCAAGCCACCAAGCCTCGGCACGGTAACCTCTTCAGGCACCATGCCTTGGCGAGGTGGATCCCCATGCCGGTCATGGCGGAACGTAGGCTAAAAGCCACCCCCGCCTAGGGGCCCCTCTGAGCTCTCTCTACATGCGTCTGCCTCGGGCACGCCCCCTCGAGAGTCTCAGCCACAGCATGTGGACCCCATGCCCAGAGCATGGCGGATTTTTTTTGTGCTTCTGGCCACGCTAGTGTAATGAACCTATGTTTCAGGTCAATTTGAACCTTTGCGCATCGCGCCAGCATATTTTGTTGCTTTGGTAAGCTCTAATGTTATTTGCTTTTCTCTCTCGCTCGTATGATCCCTCATGTGTATCTCACGAGCGGGGGCTAGCATGGTGCCATGCCACGGGAGCATCCCGGCAGCACCTAAAACCCAAGGGATCCGAGCTCTGAACTTGCGGGTCAGCCCTCATGCATGTCAACTCCCAAGGAGCTCTGAACTCATGGGTCAGCTCCCGCGCACGTCAACTCACCAAGGATCACCAAAAACATTGGTGCCTGTTCTCCTCGCAAGACACACATGAAGGAACCTACGAGCACCATTAGTTATCTAGCTATGTACTGCTTGTGGGTATGCCCATCTCTCCAAGTGCAGGAAAGCAGGCTCTCCAAGCCTCAGGCAACATCAGGAGGAAAACACCTCGCCAGGGAACCAACACCCTCTCCAAGGCGAAAACGCCTCGTCAAGCTAAGTCTAAACACTTGCTCGAATTTCCTCTCGCTGGTTTTTGCCCCTCGAGTCTCTTTTCTCTCTCCTATGCCTCATGGGCTGCTTGCACGTCAAAGGGGGGCCCCAAGCATCGCGCTTCGAGGAGCCCTTACTTCTTGAGGCCTCACGCACCCCCGGCCTTGTGGAGCCCTGACTCTCACATACCGAAGCGGCGGTGGTGTAGCGCTAAGAGAGGGTCCTAAGACGTAGAGCGAAAAAGACATGAAGGGGAAAGACAAAAGCCACCCGAGGGACATTCACAAGCACACTCAAAAGCTTAAAGCAAGTCTTTACAAGGCTGTTACAATCAAAATGCTAAGATAGTATGCACCATGCATGTCCAGCTACAGGAAGGAGCTTAAGCTGTCGCGCCTCCTGAGGTGCCCGCTCCGCCCGCGGCAGCCTCCGCCTCCAGGGCATCTTCCTCGCCGTCGCCTTCGCCTTCATCAACCAAGACTTGGTCGTATTTCCTGGCGAGCACCTCAGCGGCTTCCCGCGCCTTGCTGCGGATGTCGACCGGCGCCATCACGGCCTCGAGGTCGAACGAGGGCCAGAGCCTCAGGAGGTTGCTGAAGACGCGGCTGGTGGCAAGGACGAGGAGATCGCGGCTCTCCGCCACAACACGCTCGTCGAAGCGCTTCGTGACCTTTTCAAGCTCCCCGAGGAATTGCCCGAAGAAGTGCGTGTATGCGGCCTCGTCGTCGATCCCTCCGGCGGGAAAATGGGGGACCTCAATCCTCATGTCGTCCCCGATGGCGTTCGCGCGGCGGACCAGATCGTGAAGCATGAGCTGGCGCTGGCGCGTCATGGCCCGGCCGTGCTGCGCGGTGTCTCGCGCCTGCTCCGCGAGGTTCGCGGCCAGCCCCACCTGCCGCTGGAGGTCGCTCAGGTCCGCCTTCAGGGCGGCAATCTCCTTCTCCGCGTGAGTCTGCGCCTCCTTGGCACGCTGGAGGCGGGAGGTCATCTCCTTCTCCTGCTTCTGGAGCCCTTCGACCTGGTGCAGGAGCTCGTTGCGTTTTATCGTGAAACGCTCCTCCTGCATCGTGGCCTTGGCGTCATAATCGTCGGCGAGGCTTTGGCGGATGCGCTCGACCCTGGCGTCGGCCTCCTCCTGGACCCTTTTCTGCTTCAGCGCGAAGTCAGCGTTGGCCTTGTCGTGACGCTCCTTGTGGGTGGCCTCGCTCCTGGCCACCGAGTTCTCCCGCTCCTGCAGCTCCCCCTCGCGGGTGGCCTGGGCTCCCTCCAGCAGGTGGACCTGCTCCTCGCGCTGGTTCAGCTCCTTCTCCCGGAGGGAGAGCTCTTCCTCGCGCCGCTTCAGCTCGGCCTCGCGAGGCGCCAGCTGCCCCTCGCGGGCGTCTAGCAGCTCGCGGAGCTCCTTCAGGCCGGCCCTTGCGGCCTCAGACTCGGCGGCGAATTTTTGCTCGGCGGCCGCTAGCTCCTGGTGCTTGGCGTCGGTCTCCGCCTCCAGCGTCTCCCGGGCGGCGTCCAACTGGTCCATGACCTCCGCCGCCTCCCGCTTGACGCTATCGCGGGTCTCCTTGGCGAAGCGGATCGCCTCCTCGCGCGCCGCCTGGGCCGACGCGTCCTGCCGCCGGCACATCTCAACCCTCTCGTGGAGGAGGGCCCAGGCGTCAGCAAGCCTTGTCCGCTCCTCCTCCCGGGCGCGTTCTTCCTCGGCGTATTGCACCTCCAGCTCGTCAAGCGCCTGCCGCGCTTGGCCGAAGACAACCCTGCGGCGGGCCGCGCGAGGGCGCGGCTCCTGCAGCGCCAAGGTCCCCGCGTCGTCGTGGGGCGCAGAGGCCTCGACGCTCGTCGAGGCGCCCGGGGCATCTTGCCTCGGGCTCACGGCCGTTTCGGGTGCGGCCTGGGGGCTGGTGCGGGCGCCTCCCTCGCTGCCCAAGGCAAGAGCCCTCAGGGGGCTAGGCGCCCCCTCGCCCCCGGCTCCGCCGTTCGGGGGCTCCAGAGGCGCCTCCGCCTCCGGCTCTTCAGGGGCGCTCCCCGCCCCCTCCATGGTGGCCGCGTCCGCCCTCCTTGTGGGAGCCTCCTCCGCCTCTGGAGGCGGCTCCATGACGATCTCTTCGTCCACCGCTTCCTCTTCCTCGCGGTGCTCGGCCGCAGGAGGAGTAGCAGCCCGAGTTGGCGGCGGCGTCGCCACCTCAATCACCTCCTCCGCGCGGTGCTCAACCGCGGGGGGAGAAGCAGCCCTAGCTGGAGGCGACATCGCCTCTTCGACCACCACCACCTCCGCGCGGTGCTCACCCGCGGGAGGAACGGCCTCTAGCTGCGGCTCGTCAGCCGCCTGCTGCGGCTCGTCGACCGCCTGCTGCGGCTCGTCGGCCGCCTGCTGTGGCTCATCGGCCACAGGCGTCTCCTCGGCGGTGCTGGCGGTCTCCCCAAGCTTGCGGAGACGCCGCCTCTTCGGTGCCGCGGGTACGCTGAAGAAACACAAACAAGCAAAGACCCTTCAGGAGGGGATTCTCAGAAGCGAAATGCTGAAAGAAAGGGCAAGGACCAAGACTTACTCGTCGGCCGCTCTCCACACCCTCTTCTTCCCCTTGGGTGGCTGGAGGGTGCTCGCTCCGGCCTCTTCGAGAGGCGCTGCAGCCTCCTCATGAGGAGCATCCCTCGTGGCGGCCCCGGCATCCCTGTCGTGGAGGAGCTTGGAGCGGAGCTCGCAGCGCCCTCCCGTGCCGCCTCTCCTTTCCTCCGCGGTGCGCCGAACCATGTGGAAGGCGTCCTCATCGCTGCCGGAGGAGATCACTTCGACGTCTTCACCAGCCGGTGCGCTCCTTGAGGAGCCCGCGTCACCTCCTGAGGGATTGGCGCCTCTCGAGGCCCCTTCCTCGCCGGAGGGGTTAACGTTTCTCGAGGCCCCATCCTCGCCGGAGGGGTCAGCACCCCTCGGGGCCGCGTCCTCGCCAGAATCTTCTCCTTCATCCGGCTCCGGCGACTCGTCCATGTACTCTGGCTCCACCGCCCACGGGTTGGTGCGGGGCCTGCGGTGCCCCGTGGGCACGATGCCCCACTCGTCGAACACCGGCAGGCGCCTGCGGTGTTCTTCCACACTCTCCATAACGAAGTTGAAGAGCGTCTTGGCCTCCTCGGTAGAGGGGGACGGGATGTCCTTCGTGGCGAAGAGGGTCCCCAAGATCGGGTACAGCACCTCCCGCGCGAGGTTGTCCACGCACAGGCGCATCCTTACCTCCTTGCCAGTGTATCGCCACACCGGCTCCGAATGTTGCTGGAGAGGCGCGATGCGGCGCCTCGTGAAGTCCTTGGCCACCATCTGGCCGGTGAGCCCGCCAACGCGAAGCCTCCATATGCACTTGTACACCGCCTCAAGCTTGGGGCCCTCGGAGTCTGCGCTCGCCCAGCGTGCCCACTTCCTCGGCGGCGCCTCGGGCAACTCCAGGAGAGGGTTAGTCCCCTTGGTGTCGACAAAGAGCCACCTCTCGCGGAACTTCTCCACCTTCTTCGTCACCTTGGTGATGGCGTTCTCGCCACTCCAGGCGATGGGAATATAGACCTCGCTCCTGGCGTCGGCGATGCGGAATGACACGCATCCGAGCCGCTCATCTTGCGCGGTGCTCCGGAGGGAGTAGAAGCTGCGAAAAAGCGCTACCGAGGGGCGAATGCCGACGTAGGCCTCGCAGAGGTAGGCGAAGATGGCGAGAATAAGGATGGAGTTGGGGTGGAGATGAAGAAGCTGGATCTGGTACGTCTCCAGGATCGCGAAGAGGAAGTCGGAGAAGGGAGGAACAAGGCCGGCGTAGAGAGTATGGAGAAAAATGGGGTAGTACCCCTCGGGAAGCCTGCTGCCGGTCGGCCTCATCTCGGTGACGCCATGCTCGTTGGTGTTCGAGGCCGCCAGGTAGCGCACCTTCGCAATCGCCGCCGCGTTGACGCGTGACGGCGGCAGCGCCGCCGCCACAGACGTGCCAGTCTGCATCGCGGCCTTGCCCTTCTGGCCGTCGGTTGCCCTCTTGGGAGCCATGGCCGCTGGAAGGAAGCTTGAAGACGAAGACCTCGGAAGCGATGAGCTCTGGGAGGAAGAAGAGGTTTGGAAGAAGAGGACGTCGGAGTAATGGGAGAAGTGATGGGCACAGTCTGCGCGCCAAGCTTTATTGACCGGTTGCCCCGGACGTGGCGGGCCCCACCGGGTTGCCCGTTGAAGCCGAGGAGATCGTGGTCGCGGCGCAA
Source organism: Puccinellia tenuiflora (assembly GCA_012064385.1). NCBI lineage: Eukaryota > Viridiplantae > Streptophyta > Magnoliopsida > Poales > Poaceae > Puccinellia > Puccinellia tenuiflora. The sequence goes on from QRDG01002101.1 coordinate 193,786, forward strand.
CCGCAGCGCTCCACGTGTCACGGCCCAGGCAGGCGTCTTTGGGCCCCCGACGCTTCGCCTTCGTCCATGGCCTTCGGCGTGCCCATCGCGGGCCCGGGGGCTACTGTCGGCACAGTGGAAACCAGGGTACCACGGGCCGGCCTGCCAGGGCCCACAAGATTCTTCAGGCATTTTCGCTAAGGGCCAGGCTCTCCAAGCCTGGCGAGCCTCGCGAAGGTTTTTCCCTCGCGAGGAATCTTTTCTCCTCGTCAAGGGTTCTCTCCCTTGGCGAGGGACTGCTCCTCGACAAGGCGTCTCCGACGCCACCTTCGATTCTGCTAAGGACCAAGCCGAAGGGCTCGGCGAGGCTTTTAGCCTCGCAAGGCTCCTTCCTCGTGAAGCCTTCTCTGCCTCCGCGGCAGGGCGCACATGGGCTCTGCCCCCATGTGCAGGATGACGCGCGTGCCTACGCGCGATGACGACGACGCCGCAGTTGCCACTTCCATGTATAAAGCAGTCAACAAAGCGGCTTCAAGCAAAGCGGACAACGAGTATTGCCTCTTTGGCGATAAGGGAACCGTCTGCAGCTACGCTCCAAGGACGACGTCACTGTGGGTCACATCCCACCTCATCAAGCGCCAGCCCACCGTCCGGTTGGCCGGTGGCTTTTCCAGCTTTGGTAGCGCCGTCCCTGCCATGGACCGCGTCCATGGACTCCACCTTTATCGTGCACCCTGCTCCTTCCCTCGTCGCCATGTGGTAACCCTTCCCGCCCAAATGTTTGGGCAGAAGAGCTCCAAGACGCCTATAAAAGGAGGGGGAGCACGCCCAAGCAAAGGGTTCGATCTTCGGTTGGTGCAGCTCTAGTAGACCCTAACCCTAGATCTGAAGACTAGCAAGTAGCCATTGTTAGCCACCTCGATCTCTTCAAGCTCTCCTTGTACTGTGGACCTCTCCAAGCAGTGCAATACACCATAGCAGGACGTAGGGGTTTTACCTCCCAAAGAGGGCCCTGAACCTGGGTAAGATTTTGTGTCCATCTCTGCAGTGTCGTCCGCAGCGAGTCCAACAAGCACCGTCGCCGGAGCACGTTGAGGATTGCTTGACTCCGTGTTCAGCCCCTTGCACGATACCTTGGAGACACCCCCAGTTCCTGGGAACATTCTCCGACACACGTGGCAGTCATGAGACTTTAGGTTCTGGAATTTTTTCTCTGCCATATTTATTATTCCATTTATATTCGATGAGAAGCCAGACGGGACCTTCATACTACTCAGGACTTCAAAAAATATTTCTTTCTCTTCTTTGGTAAGAGCATAACTGGCAGGACTTAGACGTCCTTTATCCGTCTTCATTGGATGCAGGTCGTATGGGTCTTTCATATGTTGCTGGTCCTGCCGTGCTTCTGGCATATCTTTTGTCTTCCCATACACACCCATGAAGCCTAGCAGGTTCACGCAAAGATTCTTCGTCATGTGCATCACGTCGATTGCAGAGCGGACCTCTAGGTTTTTCGAATAGGGTAGCTCCCAAAATATTGATTTCTTCTTCCACATGGGCGCGTGTCCGTTAGCGTCATTCGGAACAGATTGACTACCAGGACCCTTTCCAAAGGTTACTATTTGATCCAAATCCATGACCATAGCAAATAAATCATCACCAGTACGGCGTACAGACTTCTTCCCGTGATCTGCCTCACCTTTGAAATGCTTGCCTCTCCTTCTTGCGAGATGCCTGGGCGGAAGAAATCGACGATGCCCCGGGTACACATTCCTCCTACATTTCTCCAAATATATACTTTCAGTCTCACTTAAACAATGCGTGCATGCATTGTATCCCTTTTTTATCTGTCCTGAAAGGTTACTAAGAAAAGGCCAATCATTTATGGTTATGAACAACAATGCTCGTAGGTCAAATGGCTCCTGTTTGTGCTCATCCCACACACGTACACCTTTTTCACCCCACAACTGTAAAAGTTTTTCAACTAATGGCCTTAGGTACACATCAATGTCGTTGCCGGGTTGCTTTGGGCCTTGGATCAGCACTGGCATCATAATGAACTTCCGCTTCATGCACAACCAAGGAGGAAGGTTATAGATACATAGAGTTACAGGCCAGGTGCTATGACTGTAGCTCTACTCCCCAAAAGGATTCATGCCATCTGTACTTAGACCAAACCTTAAGTTCCTTGCATCATCTGCAAAGTCCTTATACTCTCTATCGATTTTTCTCCACTGTGACCCATCAGCGGGGTGTCTCAACATCTCGTCTTTCTTGCGGTCTTCTTTGTGCCATCACAACAACTTGGCATGCTCTTTGTTTCTGAACAAACGTTTCAACCGTGGTATTATAGGAACATACCACATCACCTTGGCAGGAACCCTCTTCCTGGGGGGCTGGCCCTCAACATCACCAGGGTCATCTCGCCTGATCTTATACCGCGATGCACCGCATATCGGGCATTCATTCTTATTCTCGTACTCCTTGCCGCGGTAGAGGATGCAGTCATTAATGCATGCATGTATCTTCTGCATATCTAATTCTAGAGGGCATAGAACCTTCTTTGCTTCGTACGTACTGTCAGGCAATTCGTTATCCTTTGGAAGCTTCTTCTTCGTTATTTTCAGTAACTTCTCAAATCCCTTGTCAGATAAACCAGTCTCTGCCTTCCATTGCAGCAATTCCAGTGTAGTACCGAGCTTTGTGTTTCCATCTTCGCAAGTTGGGTACAAATTTTTTTTGTGATCCTCTAACATGCGGTCCAACTTCAACTTCTCATTTGGACTCTCTGCTTCTCCCTGTGCATCAACGATGGCCCGACAAAGATCATCATCTAACATGGGCTCATCTGGTGCCTCTTCATCTTCAGCTTCCCCCTTGCATTACCACCATATTCAGTGAACATAGGATAGTTGTCATCATTCTCATCATAACGCCTCTTTCTCCGTGCTTGGTCCAACAATTATAGCCGGACATGAAACCGGACTGAATGAGGTGGATGTGAAGGGTTTGTGAGGAAGAGTAATCCTTCTCATTCCGACAGACACGGCATGGACAACACGTAAAACCATTCTGCATGTTTGCCTCAGCCATATTGAGAAAAGAACGCACGCCTTGAATATACTCGTTAGAGCATCAGTCAGCGTACATCCATGGATAGCTCATCTGCATTATATAAGTATATCAAACGCAATCACGATGCTAAAATTAGTCCCGGTCTAAAATTATATGCACACAACGATACTTCGGCTCCGGATGCGACGACATTCTATCAACTCATATGAACTACACATGCATTTTATGACATTCTATCAACTCATAATTAAACTATGAACTATACATGCATTTTATCAAATCATAACTAAAAAAACATCGGCCATTGCAACAATCAAGAACATGCCTCATACTTACAACACATGGCATGTAATGAGCTTAATTATCAATGAAAGATGAAAGGGTTTAGTAACCTCTTGGGACACTTCAATAGAAGGGGCGCCGCCAAATCTTGACAAATCGTGGATAAAATGGGGATAAGCTCGAGCTCGGTGGTGAAAAAGAGAGGAGAAGGAAGCTGGCTTGCTCAGGCATTTCATCGAGCACCTCTGTGCATAGGAAGGAACAACAAACTAGCACACACCTCTCACCTTCTAGGATGAAAAACAGAGGAGAGGGGGGTGAGCAGGGGCGATGATATATAGAGACAGAGGACCTCTAGTCCCGATTCGTGATACCACCCGGGACTAGAGGTTCTCGCACGAGGCCTTGCCGGGCAAGACCCCTCTAGTCCCGGTCCGTATTACGAACCGGGACTAGAGGTCCCGTTAGAACCGGGACTAGTCCAGTGGGGCCTCCTAGCCATTGAACTGGGACTAGTCCCGCCCTCTAGTCCCGGTCCAAAACATATCCGAGACTATAGCCCAATGGGGCTCTAGACCAAAGGCCTTGTTTCTACTAGTGCGTGCAAAAAGGAGGAGCACATTGGAAGATGGTTTCTGCCTTCTTTTATGAACAACGCAAGTTTGGAACCCAGAAATTTGATAGTGATCAGAGTGAGGTGTCCCTTCAAAATAGGTGGGGATTTATCCCAGCGGAGTGCAACAAATTTTGTGATTTGTATGACCACATCAAGAGCTGGCCTGTGAGTGGCATTGACATCAAAGACATGTTATATTTTTCGTCCTGCTTGTCCAAAGAATGATGCCGAGACAATTGCATGACAAGAGACATTGAAGGAATTCATACCCGCCAAACAGGTGAAAAGTGAGAAGATGGAAGAGACATAATAGAGCAAATGACGGGAGAAGTCGGGGGCAAGGAAGAACTTATTTGAATTACAAAGAAAGAAGGTTGAGGTTAATGAGTCCAATGCCCGGTCAGGAGCGAAGAATATTGAGATTGATAAGTTTAATGCCCGATCAAGAGCAAAGGAAGTTAAGCTTTGATGACGTAATGGACGGACCACAGCGCCCGTGTACTCGTTGTTGTTCACCCCAAGCGAAGGTGTAGGATGCAGCGAGTGGCAAATTTCCCTCAGCAAGAACCAAGGTTTAATCGAACCGGTAGGACTTTGAAATCATAAACGCGGTATCCAACAACGATCTCTGGTGCGTGATCGTCGTCGAATGCCGACCTGCACACACTCAAACAATTACTTTGCCCCCAACGATAGGAAGGTTTGTCAATCTTCCCAGACTGCTGAAAACAAAGCGGTTAAAACGTATGGTGAAGAGAATAAAATATGGAAACGTACCAGCGAGCAAGTAATGGTGAAAAGCAATTAAACGGTGTTGTGATCAATAGAAAAGTATGGACCGGGGGCCATGGGTTCACTAGTGGTGTCTCTCCATAAGATAAAATACTCATATGACGGGTAAACAAATTACAGCTAGGAAATTGACAGAATTGTGACACAAACTTAATCTAGCTATAACAAAGAGTTCATGGTAATATTCATGTAGGCATCACGTCAAAACAACAAAGACTATTGTCCAGCTACATCTTTGTCTAAATAATCCACCTAGGGATCGGTATCCAGCATGTCACCCATCGGTATTAAGTTGCAAGCACGGATAATTGCATGAAAAACAGTACATGATGTAAGCAACATGTATAATCATAAAGACATAAACACCCTCATCCTTACAGGTTTCTCTCACTCGAGCACAGGCATAAAAGGGGGCATGAACCTGCCATCTAGTATAAATACTCTCTCCTGGAGATACAAGCAATCACTTGGCCAAAGTAACTACGCACATCGGAGAGCATGCAGGAACATAAATTAACATATAAGAACCATGCACAATCTTAACATAACTTCATAATTCATCGCATCCCAGCAAACACATCATATAGCATTACAATAGTCGATCTTGAACATGTTAGGCAGCTCACAAGATCATAAGCATGAAGGCACAAGGGAGAGAGACTACCATACAACAACTGCCATATTAGACCCTTAGTCTAAGGTGGAACTACGCACATATCATCCCGATGGAAGGCATGGCGATGAAGATCCCTCCGGGATCAAACTCTCCTCCGGCAGTGTGCCGGGATCAGCTTCAGAACCCTCCCAAATTAGGGTTTGACATGGCGGCGGCTTCGGGACAGGTTACGTGGAAAATAATGGTCGCCTCGATGTTTGTAGGGTTTGAGTGATTTTATCAGCATTGGAGGGGGCCGAGGGGATCCACCAGGAGCAGGGGTGGGTTGGACCCCGGGTCCCCCTGGCCGTGGATGGAGGCCGCCCCTGGCCTCCAGGTGGCCCCTCAGGTCGCCCTCCGGACTTCGTCTTTGTCTTGGTGTATAAAAAATCTACGTAAATTTTCGTCCAATTCCAATGAGTTTTTCAGAAGAGAATTTACAAAACATCAGAAAACAGGGAAAACATGTGACGTTGATATAAAAATAAGCATGGATCAAGAAAAAATTATTGATATGTTTGACACGTGTCAAGCTTGCGATGCACGTCGAGGAGGCCCGGATAGTGACGGTCGACTTGAGCATCATGGACACAACAAAGATGACTTGGTTTGAGAAGAAGCAAAAAATAATTGATGCTGGATCGAGATCCATGATCACCATTATTTTGCATTGCATTTATATGTTTCGCATGAACTAGGCCGGGCACGTGCGGGGGATTGTGTGATTATTTTGCCCATGCTTGTATGTCGGTATGGCTTAATTGAATTGTTAGTATGATAGATTTATTTGTTATCGTTTGATGAAATAATTACGAAAATAATCACAAAGCGGCCAGGACGGATCACATGGATAGTTTCGTTCGTTGTCATGATTAGAATAGCGCAAATAAAGACCGAACGCCTAGCCGATTGAACATCCAAACTAACCGAAATGGATAACTTTCGTGTCCATATTAGAACGTCGGTGAAGTTGCCCTTAGAGAACGCCAATAGCCCGATTTCGTCCAGCGCAACCCAATATCTTGCCTGGAGTGCCTAGCCCAAGCCGCTTGGACACGTCAGACAAAGCCTCGCATGCCACCATGTCGGATACTGACAGGCGGGCCAGACCTATCATTGGGACATCAAAACCGTATCTCCACTACCTCAACCTCCGCCGCCTCGTTTCATTTCCAACTCCCGTCCTCGGCTCCATTTACTCGTAGCCGCTCCCCCACCTCATATGTAGGAGGTGACAGCTTGTCGGTCTCAGAAATCACATCATCGTCCGATCGCTGCCTCTCCTAGGCTTCCCACGCCATCCCACGCCGGTGCTTGACCGGGCACAGAGGTCCCTGGCGACCTCGCATGCCCACCTTGCACGATAAAGGTGTTCGACGGACTACATGTTAGCTGTAGCTTTTATAATTAATTTTTACAGGTGCCGGTGATCAGTTGATTGATTGCTTCAATGTTTCGTTCCACTAGATCATGGATAGCGACGATGAGGTGATGGCCCATCTGTTGATGGAAGAAGAGTCCGACATCACCGTCAAGGACGAGGAGCATATGTTGATCCTTGTTTGTCTTCTTCAGCTACAAGTCGACGAGGCCGCCAATGCCGCACCCAAAAGAGGAGGTTCAAAACCTGGGAGAAAGAAGACCAAGCCGAGGCAGCGGATGGAGGGCTTTGAATGCTATACACCGATTATTTTTCCGATGTGCCCGTATTCACCGCAAAGGATTTTCATGGGCGCTTTCGGATGAACAACAATTTGTTCCTTCGGATCCGAGATGGTGTGAGGGAGCACGATCCCTGGTTCTAGTTGAAGAAAGACTGCGTGGGAATGGTTTGGTTCTCATAACTCTAGAAGTGCAATGCTGCTATGAGGATGCTTGCATATGGAGCACCTGATGATGGTCAAGACGACTCTCGACGCATGTCTGAGTCTACAGCTACCAAATCTATGTGCATATTCTGCAGGGCAGTGGTGGCTTTGTTTGGACCGCAGTATTTGAGAGGATCAAATGAAGAAGAAACAACTCGGATCATGGCAGTGAACGCACTGAGCGGATTTTCTGGATTGCTTGGAAGCATTGATTGCATGCACTGGACCTATAAGAATTGTCCATTTGGTTGCCAAGGACTGTACAAAGGTAGCCACATACAAAGGATATTGCAATGTGGTACTTGAAGCTGTGAACAATCATGAGACGTGGATTTAGCACGTTTTTTTGGCATGGCAGGATCACACAATGACATCAATGTGCTGTAGCGCTCTCCGGTGTTTGCGAAACTCATTGAAGGCCATGCTCCGCAAGTCAACTATGTGATCAATGGCAATACACCATGGGGGTATTACCTAGACGATGGAATCTATCCAAAGTGGGCGACATTTGTGAAGACAATCGTCAATCCTCTAGAAAACATAGAATCTTGGTTTGCCTCCCAACAAGAGAGTGTAAGGAAGGATATCGAGTGGGCATTTGGAGTCCTCCAGCAGAGGTTCTCTATCGTCCGGTACCCTGCTCTGACATGGTCGAACGAGTTGATGTGGGAGGACATTAATGCATGTGTGATCATGCACAACATGATCGTCGGTTGTGAGTGCGGAAATCCAGTGCATGATCCTCTTTTGTATGAGTTCTTGTATGAGTTCCAGGGTCCTCTAGCCGCTATTGATCACGACGTGCCCATGGATTTTGCTGATTTCCTCACCATGCATATGGAGATTCTTGATGAAATTGTTCATCGTCAACTTCAAAATGATATGATGAAGCATTTGTGGATGCACAATGTGTTATTTTATTGTGAACCAAATTCATATAAAGGCAGCTAAGTTCGAACGGTTCAAAGAGAAGCCCGTCTTCGGAGGCTTGGGCCAAAGTGAACTGAGAGGAAGGCAAACTGAGAGGAAGGTGAAGTTGCTTCGTATTGACAATGGTGGCAAATTTTGTTCGCATTCTTTTAATGATTATTGTACGCAGGAAGGCATTGTCAGCTAGCGCCACCTCATCCCCGTACACACCTCAGCAGAATGGTGTAGCCAAGTGCATGAACATGACCATCATCTCTAAGGCTCACTTCATGTTATCCAACGCTCGCATGAAAAAGCGTTTCTGGGCTGAGGCTGCCAACACCGCCTGCTACTTGAGCAACAGGTCAGCGTCCATCCCACTCGACAAGAAAACTCCTATTGAGGCCTGGCCTGGTGAGACTGCTGATTATTCACAACTGAGAGTTTTTGGTTGCACTGCTTATGCTCATGTTGATAATGGAAAGTTAGAGCCTAGAACGGTTAAGTGTTTGTTTCTTGGTTATGGTTCCGGAGTAAAAGGATATAAGTTATGGACCCCTGAAACTAAAAAGACTTTCATGAGTCAAACATGATTTGCCGACAGTACTTGTTTTGAGCTCCTGCATAAGTGAGTCAATAATATAAAGATAACCTGATTAATATGATCCACAGAAACATTATTCTTTGTGCCAAGGACATCTACATATTTAATAACATCACTATCACGCACAAGGGCACAAAGGCTACATAGATAAACCATAATCAGTGGAAAGTATAAAAACATCTTTAGAACACCATACAAACCAAACAGCTTGGGTCAGTAGAAGCCGCGGGTAAGCACGACAATGGTGTTAATAGAAGATGAACACTTTGCTAAGGTGGCCAATAAGTCATCTCTGCGCTGAACCATCGCATGGTGCATGAATGGGCCTCACAACCTTCAGCTTTTTAACCAAAACCACATTTCTATCATAACCACATTTCTATTTTCAGTTCGGAAAAGAAGGCAAACAATATATTTTAGTTGTCAAAATAAACTATATTAAACCAGAGAAGCAACTGAAAACATAGTCAGGTATCCGAACTTTTGAATGAAAATCAGAGAAATGAGAAACAACTATGGATTTTAGCCACCAACCTAAACATTTAATAGCAATCCTACCACCTCTGCTACTTTTCAAAACAGGAAATAAAACAGCTAGATACTTATAAACTACCTACTTTCGAAACAGGATAAGTCATACTATAGCGCATGCATCATAAAATAATTATAATGATCAATTTTTTTTGAAACCTCCTTCACAAGCACCTTTTTATTTTTAGTTTGGAATAAAAAGAAGTATTTTTTGCCAAAATAAGCATAACCAAACATCTGGATTTTTTAACACAGAGATGAAGAAAGCTACCTTACATATGAAGTGGACTAACAAACAAAAGCAAGCAACACATATGATATGCAGATGAAATTTGCTCCTGGTAAAACACATCGTTTGTAAGAAATGAGCATTTTTATCAAAGCATGCCTTGCAATACCACCATGCAACACTCCTCAAATCCAAGATCAATACGGCTAGCTAGGAGGGTTAGGAAGTACGACAAGCCAACTAAGTGGTGAATCAAATAAAAAAGGATTCCAAAAGGATGAGGGGAGGGGGTGGCGGCCGCTGCAGGAAAAAAGGCAACATGAGCATCAGCATAAACAAAATATCCTAAGCCTAGTCCGAGAGCTCTAAGACACAAGGGAACATCTCTGCATTTTTTAGGTTCTTGTTGGCTAATGAAAATACATTGTTTTCCCAGACATAACAAAGCTCAACCAATTGAGGTGTAAGACAGGAAAAAAGGTTTTAAGAAGAGATAGAAATGTAGTTATTCAGAAGGCAGCATAGGTGTAGTAGGTCTAAAAAAGTAGTTGGGGTGCGGTGTAATGCTTTGACTGGATTCCTCTAGACATCAGATACAAATAAAATATATAGAAAAAGTGGTATAATAGTCAAAGGTTTGAACCATACAAAGCATAATGATATCAGGAAAATAAACAATTAGTCAATATAGTTAGCTATGTGACTGAGTTCACTCCTGTTTCCAAAAAAAAAATCAACTGGAAAGTTAAATTATGTTGACTGAAAAAATAGACTACGCAAAAGGTATAATATGGACCACAGTTTTGATTATCCATAACACACAGGAAATAGCAAGTTACATATTTCCATAATACATACTCATACCTTCAAAAAGGCCATTAAATAGCACCTTTCAGATAAGCACTCATGATAATCCTGCTGATATGATGATAAAGTCAGTTCCTGTTGCTAAGTTTGAGCTTAGCTCACGTTTAGTTGGTATCACTGTTTAACCCAAGAGGCTAGTTGGCACCGAAAGTGTGTTTCTTTGTTGTTTTAGGGTGAAAATTCATTTCATGCTACAAGATGGAATTTGTCTCAAGATGAAATGATATTTTATTGTGATCCAAATTCATATAAAGGTAGCTAAGTTCTAACGGAACGAAGCGAAGCCTGTCGCCGGAAGCCGCCGTATGGGATAAGGTCCAGTTCTTTTGCCAGCTTAAAAAATAAGCTGCCCCCTCCCCAGCTTCTTCTATAAGCCACCCGACTTATTACTTAGAGCTTCTAAACTAGTCATCCTATAACTAAACTAGAAGCTTCAAGTAATAAGCCGGGTGGCTTATAGGAGAAGCTGGGGAGGTGGCAGCTTATTTTTTAAGCTGCCAAAAGAACTGGGCCTAAGTCGCAAGTTGTAAATCCCTGGCATTTGTAACCTCACCCGATATAGTGAAGTTTTGCTGGCTTGCACCCGTGATTTTTTCTCTCTTTGTTGGAAGGGTTTTTCATGTTAAAATCTCGTGTCCCCTTTGGTTTGATCTCTTTCGTTCGTCGTTTTATTGTCTATCATTTATAACACAATGAATTGGCCGTCGAGGGAATAGTTAAACTTCAATTTATTTGAATTGTTTGAATATTACTTCTTTATTTATGTGTTAAATACTATATAATAATTTAAAATTATTTGATTCGTATTTATCACAACGTTTAACAAGAAGCGTTGGGACCAATAGCCGGATGCTCTTGGGGGTAAGTGAAAGAACAAACGATGTCGCCTAGAGGGGGGGGGGTGAATAGGCGATTTAAAACTTTTACGGTTTAAGGCTTGATAATTGCGGAATAAAACTAGGTGTTCAAATTAACAAGCCAACAACCTAAATATACTAAGTTCACCTATGTGCACCAACAACTTATGCTAAGCAAGATAACAACAAGGTGATAGCAAGATATAAAACTTCATGCACGAAGGCTATCACAATGTAAATTGCATATGTAAAGAGCTCGGGTATAGAAATAACCGAGCCACGCGGAGACGAGTATGTATTCCCGAGTTCCTCCTTGTTAAGTGAGTACGTCTCATTGGAGGGGTGTGAGCTCGCCACAAAAGGCCTACTCAAGATGCCATAAAAGACCTCACCCAATTCTCCGATGAACCTCGCCCCAAGGGTTAGGTTCACCTCCCACTATCGGAATCCTTCAAGGCGGAATCTGGAGCCTTTACAACGATCTTGGGGCACACACCCACAACTCAATCGGGGGCTCCCAAACCTTGCCCGAAGCTTCACAACTCGAAGTCTTCGCGACACCACCAACCGTCTAGGGTACACAATGCACCCAAGAGGCACAAGCTCTTGGGAACACAATGCACCCAAGAGTAACAAGCTTCTCGAACTTCAATCCCACATATCACCGTGGGGAACTCAAACCTATGCACCAAATGCAAAAGGCAAGACCACACAAGGTGGTCAAGTCCTTCACTCCCAAATCCCACCAAAAGCAACAAATGCTTATGGGGGAGAAGAGAGGAAGAACAAAGAAGAACTCAACTAATGAATCCCAAGATCTAGATCCAAAGGGTTCCCCTCACTTAGAGGAGAGATTGTTTGGTGGAAATGTAGATCTAGATCTCCTCTCTTGAATCCCTAAAGATGGGTAAGAATCATTGGAGGGATAGAGAGAAACCCAAGCTTTTTCGAGGTCAAACAATGGAGGAGAGAGAGAGAGAGCAAAGGGTTGGCTACCTATTGGGGAAGAAGGCCCCTTAAATAGGTGGCCCGAGAAATCTGGCCGTTGGGCTCAGATTCGCGCAGGGCCGGTAGTACCGCCCCACCCAAATCAGCCCACCAACGGCTAGCTGCGAAAACCCGCGAGGCCGGTACTTCCGGGAAATAGCCCGGTACTTCCGGTATTGCCGGTAGTTCCGCTTCCACTTCCGGGACAAAAGCGTCCCGGAACAGGCGGAAGTAGCCCCGGAAGTGGGCCCGGCGATGGGCACCAATACTTCCGGAAAAAGGCCCGGTAGTACCGATTGACCCGATACTATCGGAAGAACTTCCGGGCCACTTCCGGAAAAAGACAGAAGCTCAAAACCTTAAGAGGAAGTAGCCCCGGTGCTAGGCCCGGTACTATCAGCCATGGGCCGGCCGGTACTAACGGCTAGTACCCCGGTACTACCGGTCACTGAAAAATAGCAGATCCTGAAACTGAATAACTTTTGCACGGAAACTCCGATCGAGGTGAATCCAATTTTGTTGGCAAGAGGACAACAAGATCTTACCCTACAAAAAGTGAAAATATGAAAACAAGGAAGGGAGATTTTTCTAATAAATGGAAGAGTGAAACCTTCCATAAGGACGAACCGACAAAATCTCCAAAACCGAAAACGCAATAGAAGACGCATACGAAATCCGTTTTCGGTGAACTTGGCCTTGTCATGACAAGCACGACAAGCACCAAGACCACACCATGATAAGAGCCAAATAAGAACCAATAAAGATGATGCCAAGGATGCAAAGGTTTGAGCTCTCTATGACGATACGATCAAGATACTCGCTCGAGAGCCCCTCTTGATAATACGGCTATCTATCCTATAACCCGGTCTCTCAACTAACATCATGAGACCGGTAAAATAGAAAACCTATCAAGATCATACCTTTTGCCTTGCGGATAACCCACTTGAGCTAGATGATGACGATCTTTGTCTTCTCAAGATGGACCACCTTTCTTGATTGCGCTCCACTCGATGAAGACTCACAAATTGCTCCCCCATACACCGATATGGGAGAGGCACTCTTCAATATATCTTCACTTGGCTAATATCTTGATGACGATCGCCACACAACGTCATCCTTCATGAGCTACATAGGATCTTTCTTTCGATGCATACTCATGGAGAGGTACCTAACCACACAAGACAATACCAAGCACATAGATTATGGGTTAATTCACAAGACTATATTGACAACACTTACCACCCATGAGATCACATGATCTCTCATGGTACATCACTAGTCTTGTGTGTTGATCAACTTGCACCTAGCCTTGATCAACAAGTAATCTTCTTCTTCTAGCCTTAACTCCAACATATGGAGTTCAACCATTGCTATGGACCAAACCTACAAATGTAACTCAATGCATACATTAGTCCATAGAGATTGTCATTAATTATCAAAACCACACATGGGGGCAACCATGTGAAAGAGCATGGTTGCCCCCATGTGTTGTTTTGGTAATTAATGACAATCTCTATGGACTAATGTGTGCTTTGAGTTATATGTGCAGTGTTGGTCCATAAGGAATGCTTGGACTCCATATGTTGGAGTCAAGGCTAAAGAAGAAGATCATTTGTTGATCAAGGCCAAGGTGTTTCTCCATGAGTATGAATCAAGAGGAAGACCCTGTGTTGCCCATAGAGGATGGCGTCACGTGGTGATCGTCATCAAGATAAAGGCCAAGTGAAGATATGTCGAAGAGTGCCTCTCCATCTTGGTGTATGGGGGAGCAATATGCGAGTCTTCACCAAGCGGAGCACAATCAAGAAAGGTGATCCACTTGAGAGTAGATCAAGATCGTCATCATCTATCTCAAGTGGAATGCGTAAGGCAAAGGTATGATCTTGATAGGGTTTCTATTTTACCGGTCTCACGGTGTAGTTGGGAGACCGGGTTTGTTAGATAGGTAACTGTACTATCAAGAGGGGCTCTCAAGTGAGATTTAGCATATCGGTCGTCGAGAGCTCAAACCTTTGCATCCTTGGGCATCATCTTTATTGGTTCCTATTTGGCTCTTATAGTGGTGTGGTATTGGTGCTTGTCGTGCTTGTCATGACAAGGCCAAGGTCACCGAAAACGGTTTTCATAGGTGTTCCCTATTGAGTTTTCGGTGGTGGAGTTTTTGCCGGTCCATCTATGTGGAAGATTTCACTCTTCCATTTATTAGCAAAATCTCCCTTGCTTGGTTTCAATATTTTCACTTGTTATTGGATAGCATTTGTCGTCCTCTTTCCAACAAAAGTGGTTTCATGTCATTCGGACTTCATTTGCAAAAGATATGGTTTTCCGGTTTTCAATAGAAAGGTTTTACCTTTCATCATTTGGTTTTACCATATATTTTTGAACAATGATGTTTCTCTGCATAATCTTGTAGTGCTCGTTGTGACGATTCCAACGAGTTCAAGATTATCGAAAACGGAGTTCGTATGTGGAAGATATTGCATTTCCGGTTTGCAAATGAGAAGGTTTACCTTTCTTCATTTGGTTTTATCCTCACATGATGGACTATGATGTTTCTCTGCATAATCTTGTAGTGCTCGTTGTGACGATTCCAACGAGCCCAAGATCATCGAAATCGGAGTCCGGATGAAAAAGATATTGAAGTTTTCGTATCGCCGGGTGGGTGGCCAGCCTAGGCCGGCTCCAAGGCCGGCCGGCTCAGGTGGGTGGCCAGCCCCCAGGCCAGCCTAGGCCGGCTCCCAGGCCGGGCTGCTCTGTGGGGTGGCCGGCCTCCAGGCCGGCTGCCCGAAAACAGCTCCAATGGCCATATTTTGGCCTCCTATTTAAGGGGCTTCTTCCCAAATAAACCCTAACCTTTGGCCAACTTCTTGAGCTATTTCTCCCCTCCATTGTTGAACCTCTTGAGCTTGGTTATCTCTCAATCTCTTCAATAGTTCTTGCTACTTTTTGAGGGAAAAGAGAGAGGAGATCTAGATCCTCGTTTCCACCGATTGATTTCTCCTCTAAGTGAGGGGAACACTTTGGATCTAGATCTTTGGAGTTTCTTGGTGTTTCTCCTTTGTTCTTCCTCTCTAATCCCTCCCAAGCATTAGTTGCTTTGGTTGGATTCGGGTTGGAGGAACTTGATCACTTAGTGTGTTCTTGCCATTGCATTAGTTGCATCGGTTTGAGTTCTCCACGGTGATACGTGGAAGTGAAGTTGAGAAGCTTATTACTCTTGGGTGCTTTGGTGCCCTAGAGCTTGTTCCTCTAGGGCACGTTGGTACCCTAGACGGTTGTTGATTTCTCGGAGTCTTGGTGGCTCACGGGATTTGTTGGGAGCCTCCAATTGTGGAGTGTGACTCAACCTTGTTCGTCTCGGAGCTTTGGTAGCTACGAAGACATTGCCGGGAGCCACCAATTGAGTTGTGGTGTGTGCCCCGGCCTTGAAGCATCAAGTCTTGGCGGCTCGGTGCATTTGGTGAAGACCCTCCAACTTGTGGAGTGAGCTTCATCCTTGTAAAGGTTCTAGTTGTCAACCTCAACGGCAACATAGTGACAAGTGCCTCGCCACATTGGTGGTAAGACACAACGAAGATACGGTGTGCCATATCAAGGCTACTCGGTGTTTCACTTTGGTGAACACCGCGCCGCTCCAACGGAGACTAGCTTCCATTGGGAAGTGAACTTCGGGATAAATCATCGTCTCCAAGTGCCTCGGTATTTCTATACCCGAGCTTCTTACTTATGCTATTTACTTTGTGATAGACATCGAGCTTGAAGTTATATATCTTGCTATCACCTAGTTGATTATATTGCTTAGCATAAGTTGTTGGTGCACATAGGTAAACCTAGCTAGTTTAGGTTTTGGCTTGATAAATTAAACGTTAGTTTTATTCCGCATTTATTCAAGCCTTAACCGTAATAATTTTAAATCGCCTATTCACCCCCCCCCCTCTAGGCGACATCCGTGTCCTTTCAATTGGTATCAGAGCGGGTTCTCTCTTTATAGGGCTTCACGGCCTAGAGAGTAAAGATGTCGTCTAGTGGTTTAGTGCACAATGCCTCTTTAATATTCGATGGCACTAATTATGATGATTGGAGAAATCGCATGCTAAATTATTTTAGAGACATTAATCCTTATATAGAGCAAATTCTAGATATGGGTTTTTCTCCTCTAGAGGATGAGGAAAATTCTTATCTAGATGATGGAGCTTCTAAAGTGATTTTCAAGTCTTTGAGAAATGCAGTTGCTTTGTCGATCTCTCCTTATCGGAATGCTCATGAGCTATGGACCAAGCTTCAAGACAAATATGGTGTGTCCATTGATTGTGGGAATGATTGTTCTCCCTCCACCTCCGGGCGTGATGAGTTCTCAACTTCTTCTACTTCACCTACATGTGGCAAGCCACAAAATAATGCAATGGTGAGTAGGGATAAATTGTGCAATGATGATAGTGAGCTTCTTATAGATGATATTTCATCTCTATCTTATTGCAATGATTTATCTTTAGACTTAAACACATCTAGCACTATAAATGTTTCGCATGCTTGTGTTGATAGTCCTTGCTTATCTTCTAAATTGTCAAGTAGTGATGATCATGACAATAATGATGATGATAATGCTTACTTTATTGAGAAAGGTCTAATGGTTCTTAATGCTCTTTCAAAGAATGAAATCTCTTGTGAGAACCTCCATGAAATCATGAGCACCCTTATTGAGCGAGGGGTTACTATCGAAAAATTGGAAGCTCGTGAAGATGAAAGTCTTAGCCGCGAACGTGGTTATGCAAACACGATTGCGGATCTTGAGCAAGCTCTTGAAGAAATCCAAACCACCAAGAAATCTCTTGAGGAGACATTTACTCTAGAGTTATCTAAAGTAAATGAAACCCATGATAGAGCTCTCAAGGTGGCTAATGATTTTAAAATTAAAAATGATGAGCTTGTTGTTGAAATTGTTAGACTCCTTGAGGCTAATGTGAAATTTGAAAAGGATGTCAAGTCCTTGGAAGATTCTCTTGCACATCTCACTAAGTCTCATGATCAACTCCAAGCTCAATTACTAAAAGAGCTTCCTACTTGTTCTCCCATTGCTATTAATGTTGATGCTTGTGCTACTAACTCTATTTCTTGTGAAGCATCCATTTAAAGGAGAATGTTGAGCTAAGGGCTCAACTTAAATTGCTAACTAGCAATTATGAGATACTGGAAGAAAGCCATGAGAAGCTCTCGAGCTCTCATGAAGATCTTCTCGTATCTCATGATAAGCTAAAGTTAGCTCATGAGGCTATTGCTACCAAGGTAATATCTAGTGAGCCTCATGTGGACAATGGCACAACTTCTACTAAACATGCTACAAAGCCATGTGCTAGTCCTTGTAATTCTTCATCTCACACTAGTGCTAACTCATATGTTGAATTACATTTTGTGCCTAGTTGCTCTAACAATGAAGCTTCAACTTCCACTAGTACTTGTGTAGCTACTAACCTTGTAGGGAAGACTAAAGAGCACAAGGCACAAGCCACTTCTTTGAAGAAAGATGTGGAGAAGCGTCATAAAGGGAAGGCCACATTTGACAACATGTTGAGTGTGCAAAAATCTCCCAATGACAAGAGTGGACTTGGATTCAACTCCAATATCAAGAACAAGTCCAAGAGTAGCAATAAGAAGGGCCAAGAACAAGTAAATCACTCGGCCAAGATTGTTTTGCTTCAAGTGCAAAGTTGAAGGGCACCATGTTAGGGATTGCCCAATGAAGAAGAAGCCTCTTAGTGAGAAGCAACTTGGGAAGCGGCCTATTGTTCAATCTCATGCTCAACCTCGGGTTGAACAAGGGCCACCTCCTAAGAAGACTCGAGTCATTGATCCTCAAGTTGAGGAGCCTATTAAGAAGAAAGAAAAGAGTCGATATTTCTACTTATGCCGTGAGAAGGGCCACTTGGCTTCTTCATGCACTAATGGTACTCTATCCAACCCCATAATAATTGATGATGTTTATTCTCTTAGAAAGGATAGGGTTGGCAATGTGTTTGCCAAATATGTGGGGACTCAAAGTGGTCTCAAGAAAAGAACCATTTGGGTTGCCAAGCCTATTGTGACTAACCTCTTAGGACCCAACTTGGTTGGGGACCAACAAGCTCAAACTTGATCAATAGGTTGTGATGGGGACATTGGCGACTTGGCTATCATTTGAAGAATTAAGGGATCTTCATGGTTATATCTCATTTAGCCAAGTCAATTGGATTATCACATATCTATCTCATATCCAATGCTCCTTCTTGCGGTAACTTGTATTTAAATTACATATACATTGAAAGTTGCTTGCTCCCTTGCATGTGTTAGTTTTGTTCCTAGCATGTGCTTGTATATGTTGTGCTTATTACTTACCTTGAGCAATCAAGTTTGTGTATGTTAATGTGCGCTCCATATATGTGTAAACTTTGTGTTGAGTCTTTATTGGATCTTGTGTTGATTTCAATGGGCTCTTTTGAGAGATTAATGGACTATCCCATTTTGGGGGAGTGATATGCTTTGTGCACTTCACTAACCTAAAAATTTATGTATATGAGGAACACCACCTAGTATTGATATATCAAGATTATCTAGTAACTATGTGGTGTGTCCATGCTCATGAGAAATTCAAATTCTATAATGTCTATTAATTATCTCTATTTGATTTTATTTGCCTCTTGTTAAGAAGAAATGAATTATCACATTGTGGGGGAGTAATAAGCTATGTGCATATTACAATCCTACAAAATGTGAACATTTGAGGTTTGCCACTTAGATTTGATATTGTAAATTATCTTATTCCTATGTGGCATATTAGCTCGAACAAGTTCCAATTTGCTTTCTAGCTATCTTTTGGCTCTTGTTTGTGTGAGTTTGCTTGGTGTGGTTTTTCTCTAAAATGCATTTCCATACATTAGTTGAGAAACCATTTGTTCCATATTATTCTAACCATGGCATTGCCGGTTGGTTTGAATAGTTGGAACTACCAACAAACCTTATTAAAATATGGTGTTTTATTTCTTATCCCTTGCCATATGTTTATCTTGTGAGGATATTCTTGGATACATCTTATCATCGGGAAAATAATTCCAAATGGTCCTGTCCTTGGACAATCCATATTTATGTTTGTGATAGAATATTTTTGATTATCCTTACATTGGCATTGTCTTTTATTTGCCCCATCTCTTGCCAAAATATTTATTTGACTCCCTTGCCTTCCTTGCCTCTTGCATGGATCCTAATTTCANTATTATTTCCACAAGCCAAGTCATTTGGATTATATTATATCTCATATCCAATGCTCCTTCTTGCGGTAACTTATATTTAAATTATATATACATTGAAAGTTGCTTGCTCCCTAGCATGTGTTAGTTTTGTTCCTAGCATGTGCTTGTATATGTTGTGCTTATTACTTACCTTGAGCAATCAAGTTTGTGTATGTTAATGTGCGCTCCATATATGTGTAAACTTTGTGTTGAGTCCTTATTGGATCTTGTGTTGATTTCAATGGGCTCTTTTGAGAAATTAATGGACTATCCCATTTTGGGGGAGTGATATGCTTTGTGCACTTCACTAACCTAAAAATGTGTGTATATGAGTAACACCACCTAGTATTGATATATCAAGATTATCTAGTAACTATGTGGTGTGTCATGCTCATGAGAAATTCAAATTCTATAATGTCTATTAATTATCTCTATTGATTTTATTTGCCTCTTGAAGAAGAAATGAATTATCACATTATGGGGGAGTAATAAGCTATGTGCATATTACAATCCTAAAATGTGAACATTTGAGGTTTTGCCACTTAGATTGATATTGTAAATTATCTTATTCTATGTGGCATATTAGCTCGAACAAGTTCCAATTTGCTTTTAGCTATCTTTTGGCTCTTGTTTGTGTGAGTTTGCTTGGTGTGGTTTTTCTCTAATATGCATTTCCATACATTAGTTGAGAAACCATTTGTTCCGTATTATTCTAACCATGGCCTTGCCGATTGGTTTGAAATGGTTGGAACTACCAAACAAAACTTTATTAAAACATGGTGTTTTATTTCCTATCTGTTACCATATGTTTTATCTTGTGAGGATATTCTTGGATACCTCTATCACCGGGAAAATAATTCCGAATGGTCATTGCCCTTGGACAATCCATATTTATATTTGTGATAGAATATTTTTGATTATCCTTACATTGGCATTAGCTTTTATTTGCCCCATCTCTTGCCAAAATATTTATTTTGACTCCCATTGCCAACCTTGCCTCTTGCATGGATCCTAACTTTTTCAATTGGTAGTATTTAGTGTTGTAAATAAAATATGAAGAGTAATGATCCCTTGTGCGTGCATTTGTATTCAAATGCAAATATCAAAATAATACATGAATCTTGGGGGAGCATTCCTTTTTATTTAGAACACTATCCTATCTATCAATATTTGATCCTTTCAATCGGCATTTGATTTCTATCGTATGTAGTTATGGAAGACAAATCTTTTTCTCTTGATGCTTTGTACCATCATGAAAAGTGTAGAGGGTGTTTGGTTTATTTGGTGTAACCTTGCTCTCTCTTGGGAGTCTCGCTTTCTCATTTCTTGTTTTTATGTTTATCCTATAGAATGAGAAAACCCTTTGAGCATGTCTCTTTCTTTCATCTTATATGCTCATTGGCCTTGCCTAGGTACCTTCAATTGGTATTAATTGGAATTTAATATCTCCTTCATAGATATTTGTTTCAATTAATATTTATTGTGAGAATTTTGATACCTTATTACTTTACTTGACTTTACTTGATTCCGGTCAAGTATTATCCTCTTCTTGGTATCTTCTCTCCTAGTTGGTATCTTATTTTTCAATTAGTGTCTTATCTATCATGTGTTGTTTGATTTGACTCCTATTGATATCACACTTCATGTGTTGATGTGTTTTGGAATCAATCATATGTTGATTTGATTTTTCCTCAATCATGTGTTGATTTGGATTCTGATATAACTTGGACAACCTTTTTGTGTCACACTTTGGTGTGCTCTCTTCTTGGTTTACTTGGTGTTTCGCCCAAATTGTATCTCATTTGGTTCTTGTAAGTCCATGCATGCATATTTACTAGGATATTTATTTTATGGCATGGTAGTCTTTCTTGATCCAATATATAGGGGATACTCCACCAAATCCTAAATCGGCTAAGATGTGCATGAAATTCAATTTCATATCTATATGCACATATTTATGTGGAGTGTTTCCTATGTATTGTAGTGTATCTAACTACTATGGAACCCAATGAGTTTGGGAACCATGTTGTACTTGAATTTTGTTTTAGGTACAATGGAGATGCATTGGATGCTTGCCTCATTCATAAGGAAGGTGTTCGCACCATGTGATTCTTGGAGTCAAGCTTTGATGATAAACAAAAATTCTCATCTTCATCATCACCAATGCTATTTCGGTAACAAGTATCTATCCCATGCATATTTTTCTTGTATTCAACCTTGTGTAAGTTGCCCCTTGGCATGAAAACTTTAAATGTGCAATTGTTGTGGTTTTGGCTTATTTCCTTCACTTGGTATATCTTTGTGATATTTGTGATGAAATTGCAAAAACCTTCCTACAATTGGAATTATTTCTTTGTGATACTTGTTACCTATCTCAAAGCATTTCCACTATCTCTTGTTCCCTTAGTGATATGTGTGATGCATTTGATGTGTTTGAAGTTCATTTATATACAATGAGATAAATTTGAGCTATGTTCTATGCTTTTAAGCAATAATCTATTTTTGTATATTCATGACTTCCTTTTGGTTACCATAGTCTCCTTTCTTCGACCATTTTATATGTGCAAGTTTCTTTGTCGATGAATATCATTGTCTACTTAGAAACCTATACATATGAGAGAGGTCACCTTTTATTTGGTATCCTACTTTCTTTCAAGCCACCTTGTCTTTTATCTATAATTCTTTGGTGGCTCCAAGTTTGTCTCGTGAGTGCTTCTCTTATTTCTATTCGCACCTTTGCGCACTCACATTCCATTGAAGATTCTTCTCTTCTTGCTCATCACGGTGAGTATGTTGATTTTGTTGCCTAAATGTTTTTCACTAGCTCTTGGATTTCTCAATTGGTTTAGTTTCCAATTAGTATCTTTAAGCTTGTGAACATATTTTTTGAAAATCTTCTTTGTAAGTTGTGTGTGTCAATACTCGATATATAACTTATCTCCATTTGGTCAAGACTATGTGTCTTATCAAATTAATTGTCTTGTCACACACACATACTCTTGGTTGGGCCTTTCTAGATAATTTCTTTTAATGGGTATCTCCTTATGGCTCAACCACATCTTTGGTGCAAGTGTTTTGTTTTGCTTTAATTTTTACATCCTTGCACCTGGTGAGTGTTCTAGATGATTTTGGGGGAGTGAGGATTCCATATTTGTGCACTCCTCAATAGTGCGTGAACATTGGGGAGCTTCTCTATTTTTATTTAGAACTCTCGGTTAGGATCTTCTTGATTACTTTTCTCCTTGGTGGAGATGTTTAGAATGATTTCATCCTTTTGCAATCTTTGGATCCTCAATATAGTTTGATTTCCTCTACTATTCGTCAATGGATATGTGCATTTGATTTCACTCCTATCCTGAGAAATGCATACCTTGTGGAGGAACTCATATTATATTGGCCTTCTAAATTTTTCTCCCATTTTGGCAATTGATGCCAAATGGGGGAGAAGTTTTAGAGGGTTTAAGGTAACTTGGTCTTATGCTTTTGTTTGATTCTTAAGCATTTGCCTCTCATGCTCATGCATCCTTGTCTTGCAAGGTTGCTTAATTCATTATATAAATCCTCTCAAAAGGGATTGTCATCAATTACCAAAATGGGGGAGATTGAAAGAGCATGGTTGCCCCCATGTGTTGTTTTGGTAATTAATGACAATCTCTATGGACTAATGTGTGCTTTGAGTTATATGTGCAGTGTTGGTCCATAAGGAATGCTTGGACTCCATATGTTGGAGTCAAGGCTAAAAGAAGAAGATCATTTGTTGATCAAGGCCAAGGTGTTTCTCCATGAGTATGAATCAATAGGAAGACCCTGTGTTGCCCATGGAGGATGGCGTCACGTGGTGATCATCATCAAGATAAAGGCCAAGTGAAGATATGTCGAAGAGTGCCTCTCCCATCTTGGTGTATGGGGGAGCAATATGCGAGTCTTCACCAAGCGGAGCAACAATCAAGAAAGGTGATCCACTTGTGAGTAGATCAAGATCGTCATCATCTAGCTCAAGTGGAATGCGCAAGGCAAAGGTATGATCTTGATAGGGTTTCTATTTTACCGGTCTCGCGGTGTTGTTGGGAGACCGGGTTTGTTAGATAGGTAACCGTACTATCAAGAGGGGCTCTCAAGTGAGCTTTAGCGTATCGGTCGTAGAGAGCTCAAACCTTTGCATCCTTGGCATCATCTTTATTGGTTCCTATTTGGCTCTTATCGTGGTGTGGTATTGGTGCTTGTCGTGCTTGTCATGACAAGCCCAAGGTCACCGAAAACGGTTCTCATATGTGTTCCCTATTGAGTTTTCGGTGTCGGAGATTTTGTCGGTCCATCTATGCGGAAGGTTTCACACTTCCATTTATTAGCAAAATCTCCCTTGCTTGGTTTCAATATTCTCACATGTTATTGGGTAGCATTTGTCGTCCTCTTTCCAACAAAGTTGGTTTCATGTCATTCGGACTTCATTTGCAAAAGATATGGTTTTCCGGTTTTAATAGAAAGGTTTTACCTCTCATCATTTGGTTTTACCATATCTTGTTGAACAATGATGTTTATATGTATATTCTTGTAGTGCACGTTGTGACGATTCCAACGAGTCCAAGATTACCGAAAACGGAGTTCGTATGTGGAAGATATTACGTTTTCGGTATAGGAAGTTTTTTAGACAGAATATTAAAAAGGGAAAAAGAAAAAGGGGGGGGGGGGCTGCCGGCCTCACTTCCGGCCTGGGCCGGCTCCCAGGCCGGCCCGTTCGGGCGCCTCCCCAGCCCCCATGTCGGCCTCGTCCGGTTTCCCGGCCGGACCCCTCGGGTGGGCCTCCGGCCTCCGCGCCGGCCTGGGCCGGCTCCCCGGTCGGCCCACCCGGGTTGCCTCGCTGCCAGCCTGGGCCGGCTCCCTGGCCGGCTTGCTCGGGTGGCATCCCGGCTCCCATGCCGGCCTGGGCCGGATGCCAGGCCGGCCCGATGGCTGGGCAGTTCTCTGCCTTTTTCTTTTCACCTTTTCTTTTCGCAAACGGCCATATTTTCGGAGCCCCTATTTAAGGGGCTTCTTCCCCAAATAGACATTAACCTTTTGCCAACCTCTTGAGCTATTCTCTCCTCCATTGTTGACCTTCTCAAGCTTGGCTTTCTCTCAATCTCTCCGATAGTTCTTGCTACTTTTTGAGGGAAAAGAGAGAGGAGATCTAGATCCTTGTTTCCACCGGTTAATTTCTCCTCTAAGTGAGGGGAACACTTTGGATCTAGATCTTTGGAATATTTTTGTGTTTCTCCTTGGTTCTTCCTCTTTAATCCCTCCCAAGCATTAGTTGCTTTGGTGGGATTCGGGTTGGAAGAACTTGATCACTTAGTGTGTTCTTGCCATTGCATTAGTTGCATCGGTTTGAGTTCTCCACAGTGATTCGTGGAAAGTGAAGTTGAGAAGCTTGTTACTCTTGGGTACTTTGGTGCCCTAGAGCATGTTCCTCTAGGGCACGTTGGTACCCTAGACGGTTGCTGATTTCTCGGAGTCTTGGTGGCTCACGGGATTTGTTGGGAGCCTCCAATTGTGGAGTGTGACTCAACCTTGTTGCTTCGGAGCTTTGGTAGCTACGAAGACATTGCCGGGAGCCACCAATTGAGTTGTGGTGTGTGCCTCGGAGTTGGGCATCGAGTCTTGGTGGCTCGGTGCATTTGGTGAAGACCCTCCAACTTGTGGAGTGAGCTTCACCCTTGTAAAGGTTCTAGTTGTCAACCTCAACGGCAACATAGTGACAAGTGCCTCGCCACATTGGTGGTAAGACACAACGGAGATACGGTGTGCCATATCAAGGCTACTGT